>CAJNOP010003250.1:0-13749 GCA_905250075.1 Rotaria sp. Silwood1 | reverse complement strand
AAGATATACAGGTGCATCGTAGTATGCATCAATAGTAGTATTTAGGGGATAGTTATGCTGGATCATACTATTCCAAAGTAATTTTTATATTTTTTGAAAGTCCCTGAAATTTTGCCTTGTTCAAGGAATTTGGTGATAAAACGACGAACGAGAATATGACGCAAAATAAAATGTCAAAAAAAAGAATGTAGAAAAACAGATTGTGAAAGAAAAAACATGTCGAAAGTGGAAATGTCGAAAATTAAAAATGGCGAAAAGCATATTCTGAGTAAAAAATGTTACAACAGAAAAGGGTGGCAAATATTTGAAAGCAATTACGTCAAAATGCTGTCAAATTGAGGTTCAGTATGGATGTGATGTAGATGTAGATGTAGATTTCATATAGGTATGGATTTGGTGTAGATATGCACGCAGCGCAGATGTGAGTGTGAAGTGCGGATATAAGTGTTATATTTGAATTACCATAAGCATTATTTATTGTTAATGCTAATGCTTTTGCCTTGCTACTAACCAGTGACACTGATCCTTCAGCATTATTGACACTAAACTTAGTCGATGTTAAAGTGTGAGAATTAAGTTAGGTTTATTTTTAATTCTAAGCTACCTGGAAACCCTATTGGTAGTACCTTATCAGTGTCCGTAGCTTTTCAAGTATTATCGAAAACATCTCGAGTATAGCCTCTAGCATATTGGGTGTCGTCTACAGCATTGAAGATGTTGCCTTTAAAATCTCAGAAGTTGTCTGTAGCATTTCAATGCTGCCTGTAACAGTGTGTGAATTTTGGTATGGATATAAGCGAATCTGGTGTGGAAATAATTGTGTAGTGTGTGTGTCGATGGGTAGAAATGTGGGCGTTTTCTTTGCTGACAGCTGAAGCCGCAGCCATCGCTAAAGCTACAACCACATTCACACGCTTGTCCACATCCAGGCCCATATCTACACACTTCGAAATCCTTACGCTCGACACTTCTATCTTCAACATATTATTTTTCTACATTGACAACTTTCGACATTTTTCTACTTGATATTTTCACTTTTTATATTGTACCGCTTTACCATTCAAGGTATTACTTCGATAAACTAAAATTGTGTTAGGAAAACCTAGTCTATACCACAAATCTTGATGTGTATTGCCCATCTTTATCTATTCTGATCCCAAACCACGATACTACATATTTTAAATTCATGTGAATAACAAATGTGACTTCAGATAGATAATCGTCATGGAGGGTCGATTGTAAAAAAGTTATTTGATCGAATGTAAAATTGATCAAGTTAAAAATGATATGTCCAATACAGATAGCTTGAGCGTATCTTCAAACATATATTTATAGATATCTTCGTAAACTCTCTATTTTCTAATGAGTAGATATGGAACCGAAGTTATTACCTCATTCAGAATCATTGAACTCTTAGTTTCAAGAGCACTGATTTAGTTTTTTTAGGTTTTAGTTTGCTTTTAAGAAAATTAAATTTTCTCCGATGTTGGTAGCAAATGTATATAGAATTGTAAGAATCGTGTTCATATTTGGCAGTTTTCTCATAATAGCCTATTCTGGTAACAAGATCAATAGCATCTTCAGAATCAGCATAAACATCTATGTCGAATCGCATATGCTTTGGTAAACTTTATTTACTATGGAAACTCGCCCTAACGGGTACACATGTCAGACTTTGCCAAAATATGATAAGGAAGAATAGAGATGAATTTTTCATCGAAAACATTTTTTGCACAATTATGTATGATACGACGTAGGTCTTTCCACTGATTTCGAATACGCTATTCATTTTGCTTTCGGAGTAGTTTGTAATGAGAAAGCTGTCAAATATGGATATGGTTCTTGCAACTTTGTATGCATTGGCCACCAACATCAGAGAAAATTCAATCTTCTTAGAATCAAAACAAGATCTAAAAATGCTAAATAAGTGTTTTTGAAACTAAGAGTTCAGTGATTCTGGATGAAATAAAACATTTGGTTTCACGTTTTCTCACGAGAAACTAGAGGTGTTCTCAAAAATGTCTATAAATACTAGAAGTATCGTTTTTTTGTTAATTAAAACATAAAGGAAGTCTCCCATTTTCCCCCCGCTAGTTTTTTTTTCTTTTAAATATTTGTTAGTTGGGACTCATGTGAGGATATTAGATCAATCAATCAAATCTTGGACATTTCTAGTTTTAGGGAAAAAACTAATGCTCAAGGGTTAGGATCATTTTCAATAATTATTGACCTTTATGCTATATTATGTTTTTGTATTTCATCTACAGTTGAATCAGCAGTTATCAAAAGTCTACTGCATATAGAGCTAAGGGTTTTCTATAATATAAAAACAAAATCATATTAGACAACTGATCTATTAATTAATAACATGTATCATAAAGAGTACTTAATTATACACTTATTTTGCAGTACATTGAAAAGATTGTTTTGCTTATAACTTTATAACAATTCATTATTAAAAAGTGAAGTTTTTATCATTAGTAAAGTTTCATACAAGCTATCGAAATAATAAAAAAAAATAGAGAAAAGATCATGATTCTTAAAATGGTGATTCAAATTTTAGGAGAAAGACAACCGAGCAACACGGTATCACCAAAAAACAGCTATTATCTCTAGGTTGTGAATATCACAATTCGTTTTTCATTCAAAATAATTATGATTTCCGGAATCAGCATATCAAAATACACCAGAAACTCTATAATTTATCGGAGAAATTTTCTCATGCAAATTTTCACCCGTAGGAGGGTACAGCCTAAAATTTTATTCAGAAAAGGCTGAGGGGGAGTAAGGGAAAAATTTTCATGAAAAAATTTTTCCGATAAATTATAGAGTTTCTGGTGTATTTTGATATGCTGATTCCGGAAATCATAATTATTTTGAATGAAAAACGAATTGTGATATTCACAACCTAGAGATAATAGCTGTTTTTTGGTGATACCGTGTTGCTCGGTTGTCTTTCTCCTAAAATTTGAATCACCATTTTAAGAATCATGATCTTTTCTCTATTTTTTTTTATTATTTCGATAGCTTGTATGAAACTTTACTAATGATAAAAACTTCACTTTTTAATAATGAATTGTTATAAAGTTATAAGCAAAACAATCTTTTCAATGTACTGCAAAATAAGTGTATAATTAAGTACTCTTTATGATACATGTTATTAATTAATAGATCAGTTGTCTAATATGATTTTGTTTTTATATTATAGAAAACCCTTAGCTCTATATGCAGTAGACTTTTGATAACTGCTGATTCAACTGTAGATGAAATACAAAAACATAATATAGCATAAAGGTCAATAATTATTGAAAATGATCCTAACCCTTGAGCATTAGTTTTTTCCCTAAAACTAGAAATGTCCAAGATTTGATTGATTGATCTAATATCCTCACATGAGTCCCAACTAACAAATATTTAAAAGAAAAAAAAAACGAGGGGGGGGGGGGGGGGAAATAGCCTATGGAAAATGGGGAACTTCCTTTAAATTATTTTTCTTCATAATTTAAATCTGAGAAGAAAACGCAATTATCTGCTGTTAAAGTTAATTTACATTTAAATTAAAGAAGATTTTGTTCATCTTGAATTTAAATAATTTGCACTTTGTAATTTATTAAAGTAAACATAAATTAAATTATTCTATTTCTTCGTAATGTTTCATGTGACAAATCTATGCTATTTCCAACATTCTATTTGTGTACAATTTATGTTCTATAAAACATTGCCATTCAATCAATAGTAAAGAATATCAGTTACTTTTACGCTGCCAAGTATCACACAATGGGAAATGTGTGACTTCGATTTCTTTTTGTTCAGAAAGGCGTTTATTTTTGGAAAATAATGGTTCTTTTTAAAGTTTTGTTCCAGGTTTTCGTGATGGAAAATGCCAATTTGTGCAAAGTTTTCGAAGAAACCGAATTCAAAAATTATGAGAAACAACTTATAGATTCAAATTTTTCCACTTAGAAAACTTTTCATCAAACTATAGAGAAGAAAACGATAGATTCAAAAAATAGACTTTCACCATCGAAAATATTAAATTCACGAATTTTGAGGAAGCAATTCTGCGTTCGAACTTCTCAAATTCGAAGACCTTCAATCAAAATTAAAATAAATGCGCGATTGTCGAAAAATAGGACTTCCCTGATGGCGAAAATTAGAGTCGTATATTTTCCGTTAACTGATACTTGGTAACGTAACAGTTACCGATATCCGCTACTATCGATTGAATGAAAATATTGTACAGAATAAGTTTCATACATAAATAGAAGATAAAAATGAAACAGGTTTCTCAAATGAGGTATCACAAAAAAAGTACTTTAGTTTAAAGTCTAACTTAATAAATAATAAAGTGCAAATAATTGAAAATTAAAGCAAACTCAATTATGAAGAAAAATAACTTAATGGGCGCCCCTCTCAGAAACTAACTTTGTTATTTTTCATCCGACTTCAATCAAAATTTCAGGAAATGTTAGTCTTGACTAGAGTAGCTTATGGTTGAAATATCTCCCACAAATCTCAAAGAAATGCACAAGGTCTAGTCAATTCATTACCCCTTACGCGGGCAAGAATTTCACAATAAGAATACGAGCTAACAAGTCCGCGCGGTTTGGAAGTTGTAGAGTATCCTTATGGCTAGGACTTAACAGGATCCGATTTTTGAATTTGCCTTGATTTGATTTTTAAAGAAGATTTTTCGAAGAATATTCAAATTGGAGTTGCTAATAGAAATGAACTGTCGAAGTTTTTTATTTTAGCAAAGGAGAAATTTAAAAAGCGGAGCCTGTTAAGTCCTAGCCCTACATGTCTCCTATATAATAAAAAAAAATATTACTTCTATATTGAGTCGTTATTAAGAAATCCTTGCCCGCGTAAACGGTATGGTCGAAAAAATTGATTTTGAGAAAAACGCAAAATAAGTTTTTAAAAACCTTATTTTTTTCAATATGGGGGTTCGGAAAAACCTACGTAATATCCTTAAATCTCATGATAAAATCAATCAACTATAGTGCATTCAAGAGTAGACACTTAGCTCTATCTAATGAGTTATAAATCATAAAATCGATAAATTTGACCAAAATTGACTTTTCTGAAGGGGGGGGGGGGCTTAAACATTCTTACAATTTATATTTGTGTAAATTTAGTTTATTAGCAAATTAAATAAACATCCTTAAAATACATGTACTTTGAGATGTTTTCAAGCTATCTGGATTCAATATGTCATTTTTAGCTTGATTAATTTTACATTCAATCAAATAACGTTTTTTACATTGAACTTTCCATGATGATTATGAATCTGAAGTCACATTTGTCATTCAGACAAACTTAAAATAAAGGGTATATACTAAGTTCTGATCCCTTTCAAATAATATTCTTTTCTTACTTAGTTTTTTAGTAGAATAAACTGATATTTGCTGCATATATACTAGACATCTAGATCTATTTTACACTAGAACTTCAGCTGTCTAGCTGATATAGTCAGAAAGATACAAGTAACTTAAAATTCATGGGAATTTTTTGATTTATTTTTACAAACAGCACCAATGAAAATATTATAGTTAGTCGATCAATCTCTCATAGCGTGTAACTTTTAATTTTCTTTGTGTTACTCCTCCGGGTTCTATTATTTATCCACATGGTTATTAGCAGAGAAAAATTGCACGATCTGTTTTTACTCAATACTCATTACGTGCAAGAACAACAAAACGAACGAACTACCGAGTTTCATGAACAGATAAATCACTTTTAGTGACTAAATGAATTGATTTATTATTTTGATATTTTTTAATCAAATTATCGTTTTATTTTGCAATGAAGACAATAAGCTGTGCTTAGATATTTAAAATAATACAAATTCAAATTTGATAATTTATACTTAAATCATGCCAAATAAGTTCGAAATTAATGAAGAACTCAGATTGATGGTATTCAGTTTGAAAAATAATGAAAAAATTACCTCATCAATTTGAACAAATAATAGATTTAGATGACGAGTAGATATATTATGCTTAAAGAATTTCGATTTATAAATCTCTTTAAAGCCATTGTTTTTTATTTAACATCTTTAATAAAACGGCGGAAAAGTTCTCACAAATAAATCGAAAAAAAAATTCATTAATTTTACGTTACTTATATCTCTCTGACTATAAGAGGTAGAAAACTGAAATTCTAGGGTAGAGTAGATTTAGATGTCTAGTATGTATGCTGCGAATGTCAGCCTATTCTACTGAAAAAACATGTAAAAAAAGAATATTACTGAGAAAGGATCAGAAATTCGTACACACTCTTTATGTAGTATCATGATATGGGATCAGAATGGATAAGAAAGAGTATTAAATATCAACATTTACGGTATAGAATAAGTTTTCCTAACAGAAATTTAGTCTGTTGAAGTAATAACTAGAACAAAGTAGAATTTCAAGGACTTTCAGAAAATATAAAAAGTACTCTGGAATAGTATGATCCAGCATCGTTAGACTCAATATACTAGATAACTTTCGTTTTAAACAAGTGTAATCTCTCTTCGTATATTGGCATTATTATTTGGTGAACGATATTATAATAGATAATGAGTTATTCAATCTTGTAGCTAAAACATTGCTATATTTTTTTGAGACATATCCGAACTCGACTTGATGAGCGAACGCAGAAAAAAATACAAAATACTAATACTACTTTCAAAACACCGATTTTTTAATCCAGGATCAATAGTAGTCATACTTATATACTGTGGTATTTTTTACCGGAAAGTCAGAAAGAGTTGATCTTTTGCATTTAGAGGTTTCTAATGATGGCCTATTGTTTGAGATAATACAATCAAAAAGAAAAAGTTTATCAGTACCCAGTCTGGTCAGGAGTTCGGCGGATCTTTCCTTTATGGTCTTTTCATCGATGCACTTGTAAACTGAAAACGAACTGGTTTTTTCTTTATTATTAACATCAACTAAGTATGGTTAATAATTAATTCTTGATATTAGCGACTTCCAAAAAACACTTTTCACTAAAATGTAGCTATTGAATTCTACATCAAATGATATAGAGAGAAATTTTAAATAATTATTTGTCAGCGAAAAATTCATCAAACAGTATATGTGCCTTAAACTTTTGATCGCTGAAGAAAAAGGATTTCGTGCATAAAAAAAATGAAGGTACTCCTCAGAAATTTCAGCGTATCAGTCTTTTAGTCTATTCTGAGAGTTATCAAAATCGCTTTTTCGGTGTCGTGATCAAGTGCTAATTCATAGATGAAGTTGAAAAACACAACATGCCTCAAACTTTCGGTTCCGAGTTTATCATATAGTTTTACGTCAATTAATTCAATTTTTTAATATTTAGAATATTGACAATACAATAAAAAGAATGCGCATTGAAGCATCCGTAAGAAAAAATTTTAAACGGCAACTGAAGTTTACTCTTGGTAATAACACGGTAACTCTCTCCGATATGCATTCAATTAAATTAAATGACAATGAACTTGAACAACTTCCATTTCAAATCGATGATTTAACTGTTCGTCAAGCAACATCTCATTTCATTTTACTTGAATCCAAAGATATGCATATTGCCTATGATGGAAATGCTGTTTATATCACATTAGAATCATTCTATCGAGAACGTATTCGGGGTCTTTGTGGATCATTTGATTACAATCAAGATAACGATTTACGTTTACCGAATGGCAAATTAACATGTGATACGCATATTTTTAGTCGAGCTTATTTGATTAATGATACTGAATCCAGCAGTAGTGCAGAAGTAGATGTATCAGAAAAATTCGATCGAGAAGAAGCTGTATGTATTTTGATTATTATTTTAAGAATTCATTTTTTAAATTATTTAGGAAAAAATTTGTCATCAAATAAGAGATAATGTTTGTAAATCTGGTGCATATGTTCATGGACTTCTATTATCTTGTATCGAAGATCAACGTGTTATACGAATTACTATGAATAATCGAGCTTCTTGTTATTGGCATTCAATATTTGCTCATGCATGTGCTTTGATTGGTTATGATCTACCACAAAAGTATACAAAATGGCGAGATGAATGTCAATCAGTCTTCGATCAATGTGGTGCTGGAACTATATATGACGAATGTCCTTATTCATGTTTAAATGCCTGTTCAGATAAAGATGACGAACATGAGTTAAATTCTGTTTGTAGACAACAATGTCTTGGTGGTAAGATATTTCTCAAGTAGCGAATTGAATTGATTTCTAATTTTTTTTCTTAGGTTGTGTTTGTGCTAAAGATAATTATTATGATACAAACCAAAGCAGACGTGATCCATTAAGATGTAGCAAAGAATCAGAATGTTCATGTTTTGATGAACGAACAAAGTTGTATCATACACCTGGTTCAATTATAAAACATGGTCAATGTTCAACTTGGTAAATAAGACTTATTTCTATTTGTCGATTCTCTTTTTGTTTTGTTTTTTTAGTATTTGTCTACGTGGTCAATTTCATTGTAATAGCAACAAATGTAACAAGTCGAAAATTATTTGCCCTAATAATTTAATATTCACGGAAACAAGCTTGACTTCATGTCCAAAAACATGTTCGAATCATTTAATATGGAAAAATTGTCACAAATATCGATCAGGGTGTGATTGTCCAACCAATATGATTCGCGATGAAAATGTATGTTTTTATATTAAAATCATATAAATGTTACCTTTACATTTATTTATAGACAAATAAATGTGTATTTCCTAAACATTGTTCATGCAAATTAAATCATAACATATTTCCATATGGTGCGAAGATCACTCAAGACTGTAACGAATGGTGTGTAATTCCATTAAAACAATTTTCTTATTTATTTCATTTATTTTTTAGCACATGTGTATCAGGACAATGGTCATGTACTGAAGTGGATTGTTCACGTACATGTAGCATTTTACGAAATACACATTATACAACATTTAGTGGACAATATTTGAGAATCAATAGCGGTTCATGCGAATATACCGCAGCTCGATTTAAACATAATGCAAAAAAATTTACTCTCATATTGAGTAATAATGTGTCCACTAAATATGATCATTCATTACACAGCCATTTGACTATTGACGGTATAATATCCAGAATATTTTAAATACTTTTATTACAATATTTTTTTCATATAGAAACACACATTTCATTAGCATCGGATAAATCCATTCGTGTTAATGATACAGTTCTAACAAAATTACCGGCATCACCCTTACATTATTTATCATTTACAATTTATAAAGCTGGGTTATTTGCCATCATTAATGGAAGTCATTTTATCGTTAGATGGGATTTTGGTATGCAATTAAAAAATTAAGACGTAGATATTAATAATCTTTGTAATCTTTTTAGGTAATCGAATTTATTTAACCATCGGAAATAAATGGAAAAGAAAATTAGATGGTGTCTGTAGTGAACGTAGTCGTCCTAAGTAATTACATATGCGTTTTATTTTATATAATGTTGTAATAATATCTAAAACCATTTTTTTAAAATTTAGCAAAGGCTTAATTAAGAAAAAGGAGAAATATACAAATGTATGGAAAGTCAATAGTAAATGTAAAGTTGAAATAAATAAACCAAATGATGATGAAGAAAAATGGAAATGGGCTCATAAGATATGCGTTAATATTTTGAATGATAGTTCATCCACAAAAAATCCATTTTCTTCTTGTTTGAAAAAATTCAGTCAAGAACGTCGAAAAGCTTTATATGAACAATGTATCGAAGAAACATGCGGGTTCGTTGAGTGACTGATTGATATGATTATCTATTATTTCTTTTTTTTTCTTTTGCAGTTGTGAAATTGATGGCTATGATTGTCCTAACCTTTGCTCATGGTTTGCCTCTTTGTCAGAACTCTGTTGTAAAGAAGTTCATTCAATTGAGCATTGGCGAAACGATGAATTCTGTCGTATGTTAATAGTTCATTGAAGAAAGCAATTTTTTCCTTTTTCTTCATTTAAGCTTTGACATGTGAAGAAAATGAAGAATACAAATCATGTGGAACATTATGTCAAAAAACTTGTAACGATCTAGACATCACATCCAAAATGAAATGTTACAATGATACATACAATGAGGGATGCTATTGCAAAGAAGGTTATGTACTCAATGACAACGGTGATTGTGTTAAACCATCAGAATGCTCAGGTTCGTTATTGATTGTATTTGTTGACATTGATATTGTAGAGAAAGACAATGTTTTGTGAAACATTTAGGAAAAACAACTAAACAACCAAGATCGAGTATTCGTCCTTCAAATGCATCTGAAACAACTGAGAAAGCATCTTCAACAAAGAAACCATCAGATTTTACCGGTAGGTTCTCTATAAAAATAAATAAGTTAAATTTATTCTACTTTTTAAATTCCAAATTGAATTATTCCCCACAGATTTACGAGATCAAGCTTTTTTTAGCTTCGGTAAAGGTCTGATTCTGGTCATCATCTTGCCAACTTTGACCTCGTTCTTTCTCTTTCTTCGTCCCTACTTCGAGAAAACTCTTGGACAATTTACTTTCACTAAGCCTAAAAAGTCCTTAAATACATGAATTTGAGAAGAATCATTAATCTCCTTTCTTCTTCTTCCATCTCGTCATCTATAGTGCGCATTGAGACGGACACGTGGCTAAAAGTGAACATAGAGCTTTTCAAATTTTAAATAAAGGAAGATACACTTGAAAATATAGCCTATCTAATATTATGAACAACTTTGTTACAACCCTCAAAGAAACTGAAAAATCAGTTGTCCAAAAATTAGTCTGGAAATCGTGCTATCACTAGGAAAATTTGATATGTGTTGATATGTGACAAAATTATACTGTTGGATAAACAAATTAGCCACATATTTCGAATCTTCAAGTTGAGCTCTATGCAATGCTAAAACATATTGTTTAACTTGCAGGTTTAACTTTCAAGAAAAAAAAATGTTTTCTACAGTGTCGCTCGAACGGGTAGTCCCGTGAAATGAGCAATCCATCTACAGCCAACTTCCGAAATTTTATAAATTTTGCCAGAATGTTCTTCTGTCTACTTCCTCTAATCCCTGTTAGTGCAAATATTGCTAAAATGCACAGGAAATTTAAAAACATCTAGCTTGTCAGGTATTTTTCAGTTTTTCTAATTTTGGAAAAATACTCAATCGACAAAAAAATGTATTTGGAATTAGTGTATTAAACTGGGTTGAATCATATATAGCATAAAACTTTTGAAGAAGAGTTTTCCTTGAGAAAATGAAGGTAAGAGTCTCTCAAGGTAGTTGTCGGCAAAAAACATTTTTTCTCAAAAATATTTTCTTTGTCTTAAATATGTTATTCTGCTACATAACCAATCATTTCTCAGGAAAGACATATATGTCCACCTGCCATGCAACAAACGCATACTGTACCCCCTCACATCAACCGTGAAGCTCTAATCTCTTTAGTCATTTCGTAGAACTAATAAAACTACAAATGCTGTGACATTTTCATGACTTGCCAGATTCTTTTCATTGAGTTATGGTTTTCGGAGATTACATGGCTTTATAAGACTTCTGGCGGTATGAAAAGACGAGTACACACAAGAGCACAGTTTCGCCTTTTTTAGTTTTGAAGATTTCATCTCCACCGTTGTTGATGTTTTTTCGTACGAATGTTTATATAGCTGCCTAGTATCAATAGATAACTGCGCATTTAGTGCGTCGCGAAGAGAGATCCTGTTTACTTTACACCTAGGGGTGTCAATTTACATTTACTTGTAATTTAATTTACGCGTAAAATAAATTATCATATTTCTGCACAATACTTTACATAAGAAGTATCCTAGTCTTAATATTATATTTATGTATAATTTATTTGTTGTACTATCTTTTCATTCAATTAGTAGTTCTTAATTTACGAAAAGATCTCACTACTTATCGTGATGAGGTTTTCAAAGAGCAGTCAAATCAGACTTTACGGACTAGGGAAATAGAAAAAGCCGCAAATATCAATGAAAAGTTTAAAACATTGTTCGAGAACTACATATTTATTAGAAATCATTAATTCATTGTGATCAAATGTAGTTAGAGCTTGGAGATACAAAAATAGATTTTTTTCCACAGGATAAAGTATTATTTCAATCTAATTCAGTGACGAATGAATGCTAATTTTGAAACGTTTCTCATATGCAAAAATATTCATTAGGTTTTCCTAAATAGTTTTTCTGATAGGCACGAGGAATATTTCAAGACATACCATGTTTATTCCTGTGTTGTTTATCAACTATTTTTGATAAATAGTTTCTTCAGATAGACATGATATAAATAGAAAAAAAACGATAGGCACAAAAACTCTTAATTCATAATGTAAAAGTGTTTTAGTATTTTATTTGTGTCTCATTGAAGATGTTATTTTCCTTCGGCTGATATGAGAAATATTTAAGTTCTTATTTCTATCTAGTAATTACTTCTATAATTGGATATTGAAACGAAGACTTTTGACTTTTATCCCACATCATACTTTTCTAATCTTAAAAGAAGGCTAATCGAATCCGTCTTTTATATTTATTTTAATTTGCCGCGATAGAAGAAATTATAAAATATGCATCTGTTACTATGATTTTGTCAACAATAAACTCAAGATGCTGTTTGAAAAAAAAGGAATCTGTTAAATTGTAATGATCATACACGCTATGAAATCGTTTTCTCTTTTTTCAAATCTGTAGCCATTACAATTTCCAATATGCTAAGAACGATCAGGTTTAGAGAGCAGTATTTATGACTCTTTATAACAGCAATAAAAGTTAAACATTTTATAATAACAATAAAAAATGCGGAAACTTCGGATTTAAATCCGAGAGTTATGTGTACTTCAAAAAGTGAATCATATGAACCAGTCATCCTAGACTGTCTGAACATCAAAATTATACTGTGAAATCTACCATTTAAAATGTTGATTTCTCTTGCGGGTTACCAAACCAATAGGACTTGAGACCGAATACAGCTCAGATTTGAACTCTTTCCCTTGATTTACCCTAACAAAGTCATTTTTCCTATAACTTCATTTCTATTGGTCACTGCATAGCTAATAGTATTTCGATGGAAGTGCAGTACACATTCGAGTTCTCCATCTCTGAAAACCTCAGAGTATCATCACTGTGATCGGAAGATAGAGCTCTCTTTGTGGATCAATTAGATCGTGGACCAAAATATAACCTAGTTCTCTTCAATTATCCTTGTCATAGGTAAGTCAACCTTCTTATTTCTTTATGTTTTATATATCATTTTGTAGCTCTTGAAATTCTCTATCGAATGGTATATAATAGTTGGGGTTTTAATTGACTATGAGAGGAAAAGTCTTTTACGAAAGTCGCGATGGGTCCATTTTTCCACAGAAAGCTATAGGGAAAAATGGATATTTTTGAAATAACTCAGGAACGGCTCGGCCGATCCTTCTCATCTTCGAACTCGACCGAGATATTGTCAAGACTAAGCTGTATAGAAAGTTTCATCGAAATCTGACTCTCCTTTCGAAAGTTATCGTGTTAACGGCCGGACGGCCGGACGGCCGGACGGACACACTGACCGATTCTAGAGTGTACTCACTTTTTGAGTACACAAAAATGAATACTATAAAGTTTCTTCTATCCAAAGAAACTGAAACTATAATTTAGAAAAACTTCATTCGTTTTCATAAGACTAGAAAACTTTAATATTGTATGGCAGTCAAAAGTCATCATTTTAGATCCTATTGTACAGGCTGTTATGAAACCATTATGGCCCACTCTACAACTTAAAGT
>CAJNOP010003249.1:0-13756 GCA_905250075.1 Rotaria sp. Silwood1 | reverse complement strand
TTTAGGATGTGAATTTTGTCAAAATCAAATTTTGAATAGAAGAAGTCATGTTTCAGCTGGTTTCTCCGGCATGGTAAGAGGGATCGAAGTGAAACTTTTTTCGTATATAGTATTCACTATTTTGAGTGGGTAATATTTTCATTTTAAAACTTCTGTTTTTGTGATTTTTGGCAACTTTCACAAATATGATCCTAAAGAAATAGAGTGTCGATGGGTACGGTTTATGGAAGACTCCACGCACACATATGTCAGAACTTTAAAAGCTTTGATATTCAAAACAGCAAGCTATGATTTCTTGTAAGAAATAGAACATTAAACCACGTCGATTTAAATGTTGATCGAAAGCAATTAACTGATTATTAAAAAAGTTGATTTTGATTTAAGAAAATTTATGTATATCGATGTTGTAATCGTTGGCAATCATCAACTCACTGCAATAAAAACCAAATAGACAAAGTTAGAAATTGTAGTTGTGGACAACAATTAATACCAACATGAATTCTCCTTATTAGTCCTATCGAATAGCTAAAAACAAGATTTACAGTAGACTAAACAAAATTACATTTTCCATAAGCATCACTTATTGCATTCCTTCGGAAGTTAATAACTTAACTACATTATATTAATTGATTTTTATTCTCTATCGTTTGTTATATTGCTCAAGACATGTTCTAGAATCATCAACATTTTTTATACATTAATCTAATCTTAAACTGATTCTATTTCGCTGAATTCAGATCGCAGGATGACAACTTCTCTATAATTCAATCATTTTCGTTTTCGTCCGTTAACACTTTCAGTTAATAATACTTTATAGATCGATAGATCCATCGGACCATTTTTATTCTGAAATATGCAACTCACATATGTTTTTTTTTGTCTAAATATAGTAACACAGAGTAGGTAAAGCGAACAATCTTTCTCAAACTATCTTGAAGTGTGAGATGTGGGCATATGCGTGAGTCTTCTCTTGATTCGCATTGACACCCACGCCCTCCAGCTGGAGTTGCACATTATTATTGCTATTTAGATGAATGTTGATGAAAAATTTTTGAAATTCACAAATAATATCCATATATTGTTTCCAAATGCATCCACATTTCGTACGAGTATCCGACAAAAAAAAATTAATGGATAGTTATTATATCTTTTAATTATATTTCATAAAATTAAAAACATATCAAAGGAATCATCCATAAATCATAGCGATTTATATGTAGCCAAATGATCTAGACGATCGTGAAGAGAATATGAAATAGTTTTAATTTACTTAATTTCTTGTCTATAGCATTACAATACTTAAGTTTTTCATGTCGAATGGTTTCTTGTACAACAGTAAGGAGAAAACAATGTAGATGACAATGACTTGCATAATCAACTTTCACTTCATCATCAATAATAATTACTTTGATACGTGTATTGTTTATATATACTGTTCTTGGATATCCTAGTGACACAATTTTTACATATTTTTGCTGTAAAATTTGTGGTTTTGGCGTTCTAGCTATTTCAAAAATCACATTGTCTTTATGTTGATTGGTCAGTTGTAGATTTTCTTCGATCAATGTTACCATCTCACCAGAAGCTTCATTAATTGAAAGTATCTCGTTAGAAGCATATTTATCACATGTGGTGTTGCCAGACATAAGACGACTGAATTTTTTAATAGTTTAGCGTCAACTATTATTATAATCTTGTTTTTTAATTGAATGAAATTGATTTTCTTTTTTATATAATGCCAAAAATCGAAATACTTCACTATCAAATAAAAATGAATTGTCTCTTAACAACGGTATTTCACTTATTTGATTGATCTTTTAGAGTTCGAAGAAGTTTTCCAAGAAAATGAGCTAATGGTTCAGGCTTATAACTATATGAAGGATGAAATTTAGTATGAATAGCAAACAATAATATATTAGTATCTTCATTTGATGAAAGGCTAGTCTAATACAGTTATGAATCTCATGTCATAATAATTTTCACTACTACTCTACGAATTTTCTTTTTACTATATTATCTTCCATATCAGAAACACCCTCTAAACAGAGCATAACAAGAAAGGAAGTACAACCCGCATTCATTTTTCTCAGCTCAATGTTTCGTTCAAAGAATAAACGATTATCAAATATGCATCCAAGGACCTTGAAATCAACATAATGCAAAAACGAAATTGCATGAACAATTAATACGACATGTATAGATATGCAAAAAAAAGTACACCTAACGACTCTTTTCTTTCGTTCTTCTTCTATTCTCCATCCATAATGAAAAAAAAGGAGATAAAAAGAGCAAAACATAAGTAGTCATTTTTTGTTTCTCTTCTTGAGCGCAAGTAATACAGGTATGTGATAAATATAAATAAGGCAATCGATCTTGATTCACTGAATAAAACATCCTTTTTTTCAATCAAATGTAAGAATAACATTGTATCTTTATCTTTTGTAAAAACAAAAGTAAATGATTTAACTCTAGATTCAGGTAGGACTTAAAATTTTGCAAGTAGCATGCTTAGATAAAGTTTGAAACACTATTACTACGAGATTCAGAATCAAAACAATTTGCATGAGCAGCCATGCGACACGTATAGATATACAAAAAAATACATCTAACGACTCATTTCTTTCGTTCTTTTTCTATTCTTCACCCATAATGAAAAAAAAGAGATAGAAAGAGCAAAACATAAGTAGTCATATTTTGTTTCTCTTCTTGAGCGCACGTAATACAGGTATTCAATCAAGGATAGGAATGGCATTGTATCTTTATTGATTGTACGAAAAGTAAAATACAGTAAATCGATGTAAAATCGCTTAAGTATTTTACCTGATAAACTCAAATGTATATACTTTACTTTACTGAATCAAGTAAAGTTGGTCAATTTTATTTGAAAAGTAAAGTGAATTATAATACTTTAAATTTCTTGTTGATATTCTCATCCAACATCATACAATGATAATACTGCAGCATATCAAAATATTTGATCAATAAAAGTAATCTGAAAACTATATAGACTCGAAATTTTGAGGCCATTTTTCGCACAAGCCATATTTTACAATTCCAATAATCATTTTTGAGTGGCAATTATAGCATCAAATCGGTAAATTTTTAAATGACTACTTGGACCTAGAGCTAGATCCCATATTTTAATTTTACACCAAGCTTCAACTGATTACTTTCTAACGATGGTTGTGTGGAAATAAAAACATGTAGTCAATTTCTATAATGCTTAGCTATTTCCTCGAAATAGACTTTTCTGGTTAAAAACAATTGAAATGACGTAGTATAAAGCTTTTAGCATGAGATTCAAAATAAGCTCCAAAGATTATGAGCAACTATTCTTATGCGGCATGAATCAAGATTTTATTGATGAAATATTGATGAAAAAGTAAGTTCGCAATTTCTAATTTCCGTGTCGAGCTCACTTTTTTTTTAATGGAGTAATGCTTCTGAAAATATTTTGATATGCTGCAGCATTATCATTGTATGATGTTGAACTAGAAAATGAACATTAAATTTACAGTATTATGATTAACTGTATTTGACTTGCTACAGTAAACATAATGTACTGCCTTTGCTTAAGGAAAAATTTATATTTCATTGACACTTTGAAAATAATCTCACTTTAGCCTTGTATAGAAAGTGTATTGTACTTTTTCGTTGCTTTATCGTACGTTCATCTATTACTATATACATATGTCTTAATAAACTTTTTTTTCATCAACGTATAAGAATTTAGTTACATGCTCAATAATATTCTACTAGTCAGAACAAAATATTTTGACGTGACTTTCAAGAATCAAACGAGTTCATTGTTTCAGAGAATGAATATAAGCATACATTTTTGTACGATCTGTTGTAGAACTCTCACAATTAGTTGTCATGGACGTACTCTCAAATTACGATATGGTACAATTCATAAGAGATTTTATCCCTCAACATGCTCTTCGAATCATAGACTATTTCACACCGTCGCTGAATATGACAAAACCGATTGAACATTATGATGCTGTGAAAGTTGTTCCACTTGAAACAGCTGTTGAACCGTTGGTTTCGTTGATTCCCGATATTAAGGAAATGGTTTTCAAAGCGAAACAGAAGTGTGATCAACCAAAAGATGGTTTGACAATAGATGAATCTGCTTCAATTATGCTCTATTCATTGGAATGGGAACCAAGAGAAAAATCATTATATGTTATGTTGAATAGCACTCTACGCGCTGAAGATCGAGAAAAAATAAAACCATGGGAACTTTATATAAAACTTTTTGTTTCTTCACTTGAGAAATTGCCATCAATTTCTCGAACTATTTATCGAGGAGTAAAAATGGATTTGAGTGCTCAATATCCACAAGGAAAAACATTTGTTTGGTATGCATTTTCATCATGTACTAGTTCAGTACAAGTACTACAATCCGAACAATTTCTTGGAAAGACAGGAACGAGAACTCTCTTCAATATTGATTGTGAATCCGGCAAAAATATTCAAAATCATTCATTCTTTCCAAATGAAGATGAAATCCTATTGATTGCTGCTCGAAAACTTCAAGTGGTCTCATGTCTTGATTCTGGCAATGGTCTTACCATTATTCAACTCAAAGAAGTTGGAGCAGACGATCCTCTTCTAGGATCTGCGCGTACAGACAATACATCTTCTGAAGCGAGCACTGCATCAAAACCAAGTCATGAAGAAGATTCAGCAACTCCGGATCTGATCTCCCTTAATCCTCAAAATCTAATTCCGCTCAAGGACCCAAAGCTTTCGAATTTATCTGGTTTTCTATTTTAATTTATTTGTATATGAACACTAAGACTCAAAACATACAGAACGGCTGCATGTTCATTGCACTTTTAGCATTTTAATCATTTTAATCATTAGTTTCAAATAAAACAAGCTGCGCTTATCTTATTTTCAGGGATATATTTTTTTTGGCACATACATCATATTATTATTCCCTCGAGTGTAGGAAGCGTCATGTAAAAATAGTGAAAAGAGTTTGTCTGTCTGTGACAAGGTCAAAAAACATCCAAGGTGAATATTTTTATAAAGGTTGACGAAAGCAAATCGAGATGGGAGAATTCGAATCTGAAGCCAGTTTGACAAAATTTTGACTTGAATTTTTACGGTCAAGAAAAAGAGTTTTTGAGAAAAAAACGATATCTTTTCAACTTTGGGAAGAGTCATGTGACAAAAGTGAGAAGTGTTTGTCGGTGTGGGTGAGGGTGTGACAAGGACAATAAAGCTTTTGAGATGAAATTTTTAATTTCAAGATTTTTGTACTTTAAGATGACTCTTACTGAAGGTTATCGAGGGCCAGTATTCTTTATCTGCTATCGAATTTCATACCCAAGCTTTCTGTCGACTAGAAGCTTGGTGAATTTTAAATGAGTTTTGCCACTTTAAACTTTTCGTTCGTTCTCATGAAACATTACTGTAGGTTATCGAAGTTCACAATTCTGTGTCTGAAACTCCGTCGTGCATTCGACCTTTCTTTTGTTTCGAAATCCGACCGATCTGATACGGTTTTTCCTAAAGATTTACGAAAGTAACTTGGAAACGGTCCGAACAATCGGAGCTGCGATTAGTTTCTAAAAATGTCCACTTCTTGAAAGCACAGAAGACCATTTTTTAAAAACAATTGTTCTTTTTGCATATATCTGTTTTACTAGAGAAAAACTATGTTTTTTTCAGAAAACAATTAAGTGACAACAGTCGAATTCAAAATTTGGAAAAGCAAATTTTGCATTGGGATTGTTCGGTTTCGGTTTACTTTCGTCAATACTTACATAATATTCTTATTCTTGCCGAAAATGCTTTCTGAGACCCATTCAATTGAAATCAAAGCTTCAAGAAACTGATTACTGATTCAGACTTCCCAGACACGATACACTTTTCTTATCCTGTATAAAATACTGTTACTGTCAGCAGGAAATATCCTTTTCTGCTCGAAAATCAGCTTCTGCCGATTATAGTACTAATAGTTATCGTCACCGTTGCGAGCGTGGCTGCGACATGTGAATACTGGTGTGAACAGCCGTTATGGTTGTGAGTGTGCATCTGGGTGTAGGAAAGTGCGACTGTTGATGTTCCTATACCTGTGAGCCTTGGCGTGAGTGACGAGAATATTAACAGCCACTTGCACAGACAGCATTCAACTCCTCCATCTTGACATGTAAACCTACACCCATATCTTACATCTGCATTCACACTCACATCCACACCTATATCCACCATACATAAATGTTCGATGGAGTCATTGAGATACTAACAGAAGTTCAAAATCAGTAAGATTTTCACAGAAAAGTGCCTAAAATAACATTATGCAAAATAGAAAAGAGAAAAACATTAAATTAAATTGTTTGATTCTTATCCTCTTTCAATTATTAGAGCTTCGTGAAAAGGAATGAAATAGGATCGATGTGAGAATCTTTTCCTTTTTCGATGTGCTCTGAAAAGGTATCGATCGGTGACATTGCTTTTCAATAGTATTTCATATAAATGCAGAAAAAAAACAAACAAAGATAAACTTTTCATATCACAGTTCAATATTTAAAGATTTTTATGAAAAAAATTTTGTAAGCGAAAGAGTTGCGCATACTTTTTTATGAAAAATTAATTTTTGTTCTGATTGAGGATGTGGGCGTGGATGTGAGAATGAAGTGAATGTCAAGCCTCAAACCCATCCACACACCTACATCCATCTACTGCAAGTTTTTTTCATGCGACAGTGATTGAAGAAACTTATCAGATAAGAGATTTAAAGTTCATATATGGTCTAGAGTAAGTATGTTCGACAGAATATTTTCCTTCGACTGTGTAAGCTTAAAAAATTATGATATAAAGATATAGCTCTGACAATGTCACAAAGTATCTTATTTTTTATCTTCTCACACATAATAAAACTGACAAGATGAGATTATGAGTTATCGATGGTGTGGATGGTGTTGAAATAGATATATCCATACTCCACAGCCACAATCACACTCACACCCGCGTTGACTTTTCACAAGCTAAATTGACCTGAAATGACAAGAACGAACCACTTTTCTTATATTGAAATGGTTTCAGAGAATAAAATCTAATATTTTCTTACTAGTCGATGTGAAAAGATGTTGACATGATCAAAGTACATGATGCCATCAATTTATTAGTAATACGCATTTTTCATCATCAAAACTCAGTTTTTTCCAATTTTAAATATCATATTCGTATTCAGCGTAAAACAATTGTATCGAATGCATATAATTATGATAGGATTCAAAAAAAAAATGTTTT
This sequence comes from Rotaria sp. Silwood1, assembly GCA_905250075.1. NCBI lineage: Eukaryota > Metazoa > Rotifera > Eurotatoria > Philodinida > Philodinidae > Rotaria > Rotaria sp. Silwood1. The sequence continues at coordinate 6,487 of CAJNOP010003249.1, read as the reverse complement.
TTTCGACACTCCTGGGGGATCACAGGGGAGCAAAAGGGTCATATTGAAATAGCACAAAAATAAGTGGTGGAAAAGACTCCTAATAGTACTCCAACATATTTCTAATCAAAAAAAATTGAAAACAGCGTAGGCAAAAAAATGGCCTTACTGCAACATATCCTTTGTAATAAAATCAATAAATGAACGTTTCTTTTTTGAACTGAAACTTTCAACTATTGCGTGATTTATTAAACTTATATCTATGGATACTTATAAATCAAAAATTCAGTAGAATATCTATAACTTGACTCTAGAGAGCTGCGGGTCCGTCCAGATCTGATTGTCACACTTAATTTATGGCCTGGTTCAAATTCCTATCCAAAAACACATGAACTTACAGCTCTCTACTTGATTAATTAACTACAAACTAATTTTACTAAGAATTTTTTCTGATTCGACTAGCTTCTTCATTAGAAATCAGTATCTACGATTCGATAAAAATAAAATACAATGTAAAAAGAGAAATTTCATTTTACCGTTCGACATTCATGTTTTTCTTATTGCATTTAGAAACACAAAAATCATATTAAGTTTCTGACAATGAAGGTTCAACTTTCATCGTGATTTCTTTAACGAAAAAAGAAAAAAAATATATATAGAAAGAAAACCAATTCTATTGAATTTATTATTTATCTGAACGATTTGATACTATTGGATATATCAAGAAGTCTTTTTTTTGTATTTGTTCAATAATTAATTGAAGTTTATTTACAATTTTACTCAATTTTCATTTTATTATTGTAACATGTTCATTCCAATGATATAAACAACAATGATATTTATATAATTCTTTTCATATCATCATCATATGTTATATCAATACATGAACTTATTTGAGACATTTCTAAAAAACAAAAATAAGAAAGTCGAATATTTATATCTGTAATATTCATAGAGACGTGGTATTTATCACAATTGATGAAATGCTTGAAACAATCGATTGATTAAAAAAATTTATAACTAGAAAAGAAAATGAGAGAAGGAAGGAGAATCCAGAACACAATATTATCTTCCTTTGTTTTAGCGAATAAAATCGTTTGTCTACTCAAACAGACAAGCAAGTCACTTTTTTTACTAATTTCTTATTTAGTTTGTTCTCTTTGTACAGATTTTTGGCATCTAAGTTTGTAATAACAAAAAATAAAACAGCTACTTCTTTTTTATCAAAAATAGTGAAAAAATTTTGAGCGTTTAAATGGATTGAATAACATAAATGAAACATCGAATTATATTCGATTTTTCTTGGACTATTTTCGAAAAATTTTATTTTATACGTTTATTAGTTATATTTTATGCATAACATTTATCTATATTTTTCTTCTTACTACAGCGAGATAGAGATTTTTCTTACAATGTTTCAACATCAATTCAGCACACAGTTATATTTTATTTTTGTAAAGGTATCATCCAACTATACTTTTAGTTTCTACTATGCATTTCTAAAGAAGGCAATTACCTAAGAAGAGTTCTATACATATTTTTTTCAAATATATTTTTAAAATTAAAATAATGAGATTATTCATCTTGATTTATGAATATGTAGACGAGAGGATAATATTATGATACAAGATTCCAGAAAGCTTCAAAATAAAAACTATATTGTCTATTTCTATAAATATATATGTCATACTTTGTTGTTGTTAAAGAAAAATAAGAAATAACAATGAATTCATTGACTTGTGAACAAATGACAAGTACAGTTAGACTTAAAACTTCTTCAAATATCATATAACTAATATCTTATTGAAGAAATCCATCGCTAATATAAAATCAAAAATATATACTATGACGAGGATTCGTATCAAGAAAAAATTGTATATATATATTCGTTGGTTATAATTAAAATCCAAGGTGTTACTCGATGTCAGTTTAGCACTGTCATAGTGCATTTGAATGATATAATATTTAATGTTGAGATTGGCATCAGTTTTTATTTTTTTTGCTAGTACGTGATTACTCAGAAATGCCTACGTATTAGCGATATTTATCGGATGCATCGGAGTCTTCATGTTTCAATTATCGTATAAACAATCAAACAAATTTTCATCGTTAAATTTAGCTGACAATTGATATCAGAACACAAATATATGATGTATAAGATCATAGTCATCTCATTTGATGAATATCTTGTATTACACTCAGAATATTTTTCAATAAATAATAGGTGAATGATTTTTTGAAAACTTAACTTGAATAAACTACTAATATTTCAAAAAAAATGATTAAGAATATTGTAAATAAACTTCAAATGACGATAGATGAGAGAAAAATGATAATGGTATTAAGCACTTAGAGATGAATAATAATGAAATTAAACAAAAAAAAGAGACATTTTCTTTCTAACAATTGAAATCATTAGTAACAAAAGAAGAAGTCATAAATCTCTTTTAGTATCTAAATACTTCTCTATCAAAAAAAATTATTTATGTAGATCTTTTCCGAAATAGAAGCTTCTAATTTTAAAGTGTTAAGTTGAACAAACATTTTTCTTTCTGGCGTATCAAAACTTATAGACAAGAGAGTATATTATATATGACCTATTGTTTGAACACTTTAAAAATCACATATTACTTACATTTAGAAAAGAACTTTCACAGTCAGAAAGATTATCTAGCATCAAATATGATCCAGGTCATGAACTACGTATATAGATCTTTTAACTGTCATTGTTATCACTTTCTTTATAATAATAAAATGTATATCTATGACTCCTACAAGAGGACATGTCATGAGTATGCAAAGAAGACATTTGATTGAACTAAATCCTCTGTATGAAATAAGACTTTCTACATATTATAGTACATAATGTTTCACAAACTGAGCTCTTTTAGCCTCATGAAACTGCTTAACATTAACACAGATCGAACAATGTGTCAAATCTTTAGTTTCATTGTGGTAATTAGGATGGAGATCGACTTGCATATGTTAAGACATTGATGGATGATTTGCCATTTGACTCTTTTAGAAAAAAAAAATAAAACAAAGAGTTGAATAACGAAAAATAATGCTGAGTATTTACTAGATATCCGTGTCTTAAAAGAAGCAAGTCAAAGAATTTTTCGGATAAAAAACTTCGAACAAAAATTCTATACATCGAAAACTTTATCGTGTAACAATCTTGTCTATAACTCGAACAAGTAGAATTTTATTCTTTACGAAATCAATCACTGAAACATTCAATTATTTATTTATTTACTAATTACGTGTAGCATCTAACCCGATATAATGCTATAATTATGATGCAGTATATTAAGAAAGAGTAGTGCTGTCGTTCATCAAAATTTAATAAATTACTGTAACTAAACGTGTATTATCAAAAAAGTGCAGTACAACAAACACGAAGACTAATCTGAATGTTTTTGTTTTCATTCACTGTTTAATAAGTAGATTGATTGTTTTCAATGTTTGTCATGTTAATTTCTTCTAGAATCTATAATTTTTATTTTTTCAGCTTTATACTTAACATTGACTTTAATGTGAACGAATTTCTGAAGCATATAGAAAATATTAATGGAAATGATCGGTATTGTATTAAGTAATTAATCAGAAGGAATCCATTTAGTAGTAGTAAAATGCAATATGTGTCCAAAGTATGTATGCAACATTTTTCCATTTTTGATTTTGTTCTTATTCATGAAATCATTTGTATAATATATTCAAAAGAAATTGTAACAATCTGATCAAATGTATCGCTGCTTTTACTTTAAAAAACTGAAAATAACAATCATCTGTGAATACATGATTGATCTATCAAAGGTTTTTTATTCCTTCAAGACTGCAATAATATGCAAACAGAGAAAATATTTTGTGATAAAACAATCATTAATTAATTACTTTTATGTAAATATATATATATTCACTTCAGTTTGAAATGAAATCAAAATTAAAGAAACAAATAACAGTCATCGTAAATCGATTGAATTGAAATTTGCATCCGAGTAAATCCAAGAGTAAATGTGTCTTAATTGAAGTACAGAAGAAATTTAAAAGATAATTTAACATATAGGTCCTTCCTCAATATTAGCTTTTTCTTAATACAAAATTTCATTTTTACGTTTCTAGAGAAGGATTAAATTGCAGTATGTAATAACTATGTTACAAACAAATTTAGACGAATTTCTGCTTATGGACTCTTTTTTTTTGATTATATCGAAAACATTGGACAATAGTTCAAGTATATCTCAATTCCTTTGAATATATTTATTGATCTTGTTATAAAAAAACACTTGGCAGCATAAAATGTTTCATCTAATTGAATAACAATGTCGCGCACACGATTTCATCAAAAAATCCTAAAGCATCACAACTTAATTCATTGTGAATGAATAGACCGTTCATTAGACGCGAAAACTTCTAATGTACTATGATTAATCAAACTGATCTAATTGAAATTTTGTTAAACTTTCTAGTTGTAGTGACGAATGATATGAATAACACGTATATAGTTCAAGATTTACATAGCGTATAGTCTTCATTTAGGTGCAATCACAAGTTTCTTATTTATACATATACATTTAGTGTCGCTGTATAAGGAATTAAACCGAATATACGAAGAATAATTAACGATTATTTATGCTTTCATCTCATTTTGTACGTTTTTTTAGTGATATGAAGGACGAAGAGACATCTTGATCACTGTCGAATGCATCAGAAATGTAGATCTCCTATACTTTGATGACGTTTATCACTTAAAAATTCTTCTCTGAAAAAAAATACGATCGATATTTTCGAAATGGTTTAGTTATAAAAAGATCTTATACCAGCAAGATATATCATTATAGTTGACCTAAAGATTTTAGATCAATAAATTCTGTATCAACTATATCTTTTAATTCATATATTTGAAATCATACGACTAAGTTTAACATTAGTTAATACATTTTTCACGATAAAACACTTATCAATCGTAGTTTTTAATAGATAATTTCATGACTGAGTCAATCACAAGAAACACAAGGTTTTCAGAAGTATTTTTCAACTGTAGAGTTTGTTACACTAAACATATTCATTAAAAAATATTCCAATGTATTATACATATCGTGTTTTGGATATCCCCTTATATATGAAAATAAAAAAAAAACATTTTTTCTTCAGTTCTTTTTTCTCTTTTATATCTATTTTCATACACCTTGCTGCGCTGTGCATAGATTTCGTACGATCCTTTTTTCATCGAAATTTGATGGAGAAACACGAAAAGTATCAATGTATCATACTCGTACTAATAGTGTAACTGCTTCTGAAACTTTCTGTTGAAGAAGTGAGAAAAAAAGTTTTGTCATACATTTCATAGTTTTCCACGAGATGAAATTGAAGTTTATTAAAGAAAGATTGCTATAGTTGATTAGTTGTTGCATGAAGGTGCAAGCATTTGTGATTATGTTTTATTATTCAGTAAGTAACTAATGAATGTAGAATAAATATTGAACAAAATAGGAATATAATATGAAAATAAGTTTTCTTATTGTACAAAAGCAAGCTTATTTTTGACGCTAAGCAAATCGAATAAAAGGAAAAAGACATACAATATCGAAAATAAAGCATTGCTAATATTATGGGCAGTTCATCCAAATTTAGGGTGACGGATGTATACGTCACAATAAATATGGACATCATACCATAATACATCGACAGAGACGGAATGAATGCTAGACGAAAACTTGTAGGACTGCAGTCAATCCACTGTACAATCCAAGCAATGTTGTAAAAAAGTAGACAGCATTATTTTGTTTAGAACAATTAGTTGAATAACTCCATGATTCTAGTAAATTCTCTTCTAGAATCACACCGATTGGAGTCGTCGGTGAGAATCGCGTTGCACTACGATCGAGTGTAGTGAAGGAAGTAACTGCATATCTGTCCAGTTTAGCCACACAAACACCATCATAGAAACACTCAAGTGTCGATTGAGAAAGACCAATCATGACTGAGCATCCAACCACAAAACCTAAAATTATCACATATAAAAAATAATGGTAAAATTCTTTCAAATCTCTGTTAATAACAGACGTTATTGGAAACCTCAATAAATGACTGTAAAATGATAGAATCTTATGAGGACATACTCGATTAAAAAACTTACCTGGTAATATTGTTGTCTCACCATTCTGATCATAAAAGATAGGCGTCTTTGTACAATTCGACTTGCCACTTGCACAAAAACAACTACCATTCATTAAGGAAACCGGACTCGTACGAATAATGTAGTTTTCTTCTAAGCTTGAACATCCTATTTTCCAACTTGTCATATATTCGTTTTGAAATTGATTAGCTTGAAAAAGATCAGAAATCCAATCATACATATGACCTGTTGACACTAAAATTTTTAAACGTCCCAGTGATTGATATGTTGAGCAATGTATCGAATGTTTGTAAGTCCATTGCTTCCATAGATATCAAACTTGTCAGATAATTCATATGTACTATATTTATAGGAAGTATCGTGATTATA
>CAJNOP010003248.1:682-13762 GCA_905250075.1 Rotaria sp. Silwood1 | reverse complement strand
TGCGTATCTAATGAAAACTGGCAAATATCGTTTTATTTTCCGTTTCATCTATATTAATCTACTTCGAATATGGTTAAACACTGATAAAAATAATAACAATCAACACTATTAGATTGTGTAGTCTCCAATACTTTACTAATGTATATTTTAAGTTAGGTATTTTTACTCTAAAATAAATTGAATTGTATCATCTTATGAGATTGATTCTTTTCGTCATGCTGGTATCTATCAAGAAAAAAAAAGATACATCGTTTATCATAATATCAGGTGCTTCTTACATTGAAGATACCATAACTGTATCGTTCGCTCTAATAAAAAAAAGAAAAAAGTATCTGTTGACTCGTTTTATTTACTCAATAAAAATAAATGGATACATGAAAGGAAGGTGGCGTATACTACCCGTATGATGCGAGTGATAAACAAACAGTTAGTTCAAATAAAAATTTTAATAGATTTCTTTAAAAGAAAAGAAGAAAAAACTAGCAACGGGAGGGTGTGAATATGTATTTTTCAAGAACAAAGCAATACCTCGCCTCCCCTCCTCCCAAGCTATGCTCTAAAAAACCTAATGTACCATGCTGCACCAAAAATAGTTTTGTACTCATTCCAAAACTTTCAAAAAAGCTTTTCGTTTAGTTGAAAAAATTCTTTCGACTAAAGAAATGAAAAATATTGATGAGCAGAAGAAAATAAATTATCCTTTTTGAAAATTTGTTTTCAATAAGTTTTATTTGAAGAAAAAAATATAGATTTATAAAATATTTTTCTATTGGTAAAGACTAGTGAAAACCGGTTGTTCTAAGCATTTCAATTGGTCTCATTCATCCAAATCGAACATAATATGATGATATTAATTAGTTTGAATTTTCATAACAGTAAACAGAAGTAATAATCAATTTATTTCTGTTAGGGTAATTCAAAAATTCCCCCGTACGGGAAAAATTGAAATTTTAATTTGCCCTCGTCGAGAATAAAATTTTCAACTCTTTTAAAGAAACATATAAGAAAAAAAACAAAATTTGAATATTCTCTTAGAAAAATTTTAAATTGCCCTACATTTTAATTTTCCCTATAACATGTACATTAACTGCTAACAAATAGTTTTTCGATAGGTTATTAAAAGATGTTTAATATTTTTGAGAAAAAAAAACAAATAGCTCATTTTTAATATTTAACGTGTAATGACATAAAAAGAAGTACAATCAACGACAACAAGACAATGAAAATTGTTATAATAACAATAAGAATCAAGTGTAAACGATATTCTTCCATAGGTTTTTTAACATTTATTTATTATGCGATGATGTATTGTTAAGTCATTCGAAATAGATTGAATTAAAAAAAAACAAAACATAAATTTAGTCGATTAATAAAATGTCTAATAATGAATTGATTAATATTTGAGAATTGCATATATATATATATATTAATTTTAATAAATATTTACTTAAGGAATAAAAATAGCCAGAGCAAGTAATTGAATATTAATCATGTCTTTGCCATTAGCATTTTTCTATTAACATATAATGGATTAACTGTAAAAAGAGTGTCAGTGATATCAAATACAAATCTTAAGGATTGCGTCAATATTTTTCCATCAACTTTTTGATGCCGTCAACGTAAAGAGAAAATAAAAATGTGAATAAGGCCTATAGATTCCAGGGTATGCAGGGATATTATCTAATATATAAGTCATAATATTGTTATTACGCTAACATAAAAGCATTATTAACGAAGAAAACATAATCGGTTTGAGCAAATAGAATTAAAGAACTAATTAATCACGCAGTATTCTATATGCCTGATTACAAAATGAGGAAATTCTATTGAATCATTTTTCATTCATTTTTGACTCTTATTTCTGAGCATCATTGAATTTTCTTTTATGTACAAAATATTAATAAAGTAAGCAAGAAAATAAAGCACGAGATGATATACTATGTTGGTATTTCTCTGTATGTGTGTTTGTAGCAACGGTCGAAAAATTACTACCGATTGTTTTTGAAAGTGTTATATAATCATGTATTGCATCAAGACGGATAAATATTTTTTAAGTCTGTTAAAACTGACAAAATTGAGCCATTTTACATATACTCTGATGATACCGATGCGTTTTAATTGCCTGTACCAGCTACAGAGTCCAAATCGACTTCAATTATGAGATAAATTTTATTACAGATGGTACTGTAAACAAGTAAAAGATGTTTTGAAGTTTTTCGTCTCAATTAATCTAAATTTTTCCTAATAAATAATTCGAATATGGACACAAAGCGTTACAAACGTAAGTGCGAACAAATATTATACATATGTAATTATTAACAAGAGCAGACATTATGGTTTTTTATAAAGAAGTCACAATATAATTGCAGGAGAATTCCTAGATAAGGAAGGTTCATATTAACAATATCTTTTTATATTAATTTTTATTTGTCTATAATATGATTTTGTTGAATATGAAAATGATACAAAAATTATTTTCGATTTTAATGCAACAATTATTTAGATTGACTTGTTTCAATTTTTCGATAAGATGAATGTGTAAAATCAATATGAATAACAAAAAAGAGGCTAATATGAATCAATAGATTAATATAATTCATAGAATACAATCAGAAATAGGATCGGTTTATATCGGTGTAACCGTAGATCAAAAGTGGAGTGTAGCACATCCACACTCAATATTTCTTGGTATTCAATTCTTTCTTTCTAGTTGAATTCAAATTTGACACCTCGACTTTCTCACGCAACTCCATCGATTTTTTAAATTTCATCTAATAGTTAATGAACAGTTAAATGAAGTGCTATTATGAGTTGAGCGATGATGTATGAAGTACAATGTATGCTTCCGATTCAATTTATTGTCCATTTATGGGCATTAAGAGAAGCTAATTTGTTTTTGATTCTTTTGGCATATCAATTACTTCGACCAATAACTAATTAGAACTCTCCTATAAGTACCCATTTTACTGTTCGAACTACTACACTTGTGGTATGTATGATGGCAGATAGATATATAACCTCTGTTTTGGAACAATGACGTTGTACCCATGTAGTTGAGTATATGCATACGGCCATGCCGACCATGGCAAACCATTTCCTATTGTCCTTCTCCAACCAATAAGTTAAGAGTAAATATTTAGTCATTATTTCGAAAAAGTTTGTTTGACTTGAGAATCTGCTTTCCGAGGGTGTGGGTGTGGATAAGGATGGAGCCAAGACCTACACTCACAACCACAACCACACCTTACTAAGGATGATTACGATATACAACTTTTATAGATGGATAAGGGTTCTTATGTGGCAGAGAAAGAAAACGATGATCAATTTCGAAACTAATATCTTAATATGAAATTTTGTTCAATATTATTGACTTTATAAAATATAAAAGCAAACCTTTTAATGTTTTTTTTTGTCTTGTTCATTTTTGCTTTCAATGATAAGTTCAAATCTCGAAGGTTCATCATCTCTTCGAATTTCATGGGAACATAATGCCCAATTACTGATATTGAAACTGTTGTACCTTTTTTTAACTAATAAATAATATATTTCTAGAATCATAAATATTATTCTGTGATTAATTGAACATTTACTTGTTCCCTAATAAGACGGCTGAGTAAGTGCTACATAGGTTTCATGTGAAAGACCATGAAGTGGAATCTTGAATCGTTTTACCATCATCTTCTCAATCGAAATAAGTACACATTTTCTTTTAATGAAACAAATTTATGGAGTGTGGGTGTGTGGGTGGCTGTTCTTCGCGTTCACACGCACACACCCCAGCCACATCCACACCCAAAAAATGCTGACATTATGTAATAGTGTATATGAATCACATTCAGGTTGATTCCATGGGAACCTGTTTTAAAATGAAAACGCAATTCAATATCATGTTGATCACAAATATCAATGAAATTAGCTTCATAAAGTTAACCCTTTGAGTCCAGGCTTTGTTCTTGCGAAAATTCAAATTTTTTAAGAAATCTTTAAATATGTTTCTTTTAATTGTTGAAAGACATTGCATATGTCTTGCAAAAAACATTAATAATTCATTTTTCTATGATCGTCTCCAAAGCAATTCTCAACACATCAATCTCCATATATCGATGTATAGATTATATCACTTTTGTCACCTATAGACACACATACGCATCCTTGAGTTGGAAGAACTCTATATAAGATGATAAAGAGAAGAAAAAATTTTTCCATCCTGAAAAATCCTAAAATGATATGAACCATTAGTTTTAAGTAGGAGGTTAAATGGTGATACTTTCTGATGATTCTAACTGTGATGTTGCGTGTACAGTATATTTCTTTCTATTTTACAGGACCCATAATCGATAGAGATAAATAATAAATATTTTTTCGTGTATCTTTGTTACAGCGTAAATCTTTACATATACTTCGATCATCTCTTTCTTTCGTTTATCTTCTCTTTATTCGTTTCATATTATCCATCGTTTCTACCGATCTTGCCAGTTTCGTTCTTTCTTCTGTTTTTTCTTTTTTTATATTAGGATATATATATTTGTTATTAATGAAATAAATAGAGAGGTAAGATCTAGTCAGGTCGAAAACGTAGAGAAAGAATCGATTGTAATTTAATATCATGTTCATTAGTAAAGATAAACCGTTTCAATATTCTTCATCTCTTCCTTATTTATTCTTCTCCAGTCATTATTCAATTTATTTCGAAGAATATACAATTACGAATTATTCAAATGCAATACGAACAAGGAATTGAAAAGATGGTTGTGCCGGATGGTGCTTACATTCCTGTTGCCAAACCATTGTCACTAACTGATGAGCCTCAAGTCAAACAAACTCGACATACTCTTCTGATCTTAATTGGCATTAGTCTCGCGAGTGTTAGATTAACCTTGAATAATCGAAAAAAAAATTTTATCAAACGTATTTTTTGTTTTTCTTCTTTGAAATATATTCGAGTTTTAGATCAATATTGAATGATACATCCTTTTTTGGAGTTGTAACAGTGGATCGTACTACTAGCATTCATATTCTTACAGAATCTTTCAGCATCAATTACACATATGAAGTATTTGATTATTATTAATATTATCTGTATGTCTTGCAGGGTCTGGCTATAGTCAGCAACATTTGTTCCATGTTTGAGTTCGCCGCCGTAGATCGTCCAAAACAAAAGCAACAAGGTTTACAAATGGCTCAATCTCTTATTTTGATTTTGTTCTATGCCTTTGGATTTCGTGTCACACAGAAATATCATATGCCATATAAAAGAAATAGAAAAATCTGTCGAGTTTCACAATTCAATTATTTTATACACGATGAAATTGTATCTTCTTTTTGGAAAAGACGACAGAAAAAAGACTTTAGAAAACTGTACCTGACAAAGGGAGTTTAATACACCTCACTCCACAATCTGAGATCCCTTTTGAACATAAGTATTCGTAATGTACGCTGATATCACCACTGGAAATATATTGAATAGATCAGCCAAGTAAAAAAAAAGATTTCTCGTTCATTTGCTTCTGTGAATTATTATAAAGAAATAAACAGTAACAGTAAATTATATCTTACGAGAAATAGAAGAGAAAGAACTATCACATATAAATAAAAATCTATTGTAGCGTGTGTTCACTAATGTAAAATAAATATAGACATTTTTTCTCTCGTTCTTTCGTATGACACATTATTTTCTCAAAAACACTTGATACATTAATGTTGTTTCAATGAAATATTTGAATAAAAAAATTATATTTTTGTCTTCAGTCTCTAGTTTGTATGGTTATGCATTATTTTGCTTGTTGGCAGCGGGATTTTGATTGTATTTCTTCTTATTGTTGATATCGGATTGTTATTTACTGTGAGTTATAATCCTGAAAGATATGGTATTGTTATTGATGCGTCAGTGATTATTATTATTGTCATTGTCGTATCTGTTGCTACTTTTGCTGTTACAGTAAGTATTCACATGGTTTTTTCCTTTGTCTTTTGGCTAGATTTTAATACTTTGTAGATGATTATTGTCAAACTTGCTTTTAAATTAGCACGATTAATTGATATTAATAAATATTTAACTGCTGGACCAATATTAATTTCTTTAGTTTGAGAATTATATTGTCTAATTCTCGTTTGAAATTTGAAACAAATAAATTTTAAAGTCTCAATAACTTGCTCTGTAGAACAGATGACGACTCTACTTGATATGAAACTGAGATTTCTTTGGCTTGGTAAATATAACATCTGAAAAGTAACTATAGGACAGATCGATTGATCGTTAACATAGAAGTGCATCAGAGTCACCCTGTAATGATACATGATGCTTTATCTTCAAGTTTTTTATATTTTATATTAATATATATAAATATATTGTTTGACAAATGAAAGAGTAATGTTACCACCATCCTCAATGAAAGTACTTATTAGGTCACATCAAATCTTCTGTGTTGTCGATCTAATATGTAATATCATCTTATTTAGAGAAGAGAAAGAGTAGGTGAGGATACTAACGCTAGACTGCGATTATTATCGGCACATTGACACTACACAATATTGGTATCTTCACCAAAGAAGTTTTTTGTTTTGTCTATTCAGAATTTTTATTATGAGCTTTTTATTTTTCAGGTCACTAACATGCATTTATTGTCTTCTTTTCAATAATAATTCAGATCGAACATCTCTGTTATTTGATTATTTCGAAAAACATGACGAATTTTATCGAACCTGATAATACTAGGAAATTTTATTCTACAAAAGTTGTATCTCACTTTAGAAAAATATTAAAAATCGATCAAGCTTTTTGTATAAGAAACTCTTCTTTGCTGATTTTACACAAGTGTAGAATATTTGATTAATCTACTTGCTACAACCCTTGAAGAATGTACTGAAAGTTCGATGTCGGCGATCGATTTATTACATGTGATGGATAGTTTCTGAGAATCTTGCTATATTTTTTGAATTTTTTTGTATGTCGGTCTTGATATAAAGTTTTTCAAAAAATCAAATTTTACAGAAAATCATACTGAATTCCTACATTGTGAAAAACATTTGATTATTTGCAAAGTTAAAAAATGCCAAGTGATTCATGAGAGGTTGATAATACTTGACCTGTTTCTATCTCGATTTTCTATAGATAAGAATTTATTTCTAATTTACACTGTATAGCGAATATGTCGCTGTAAATACTGTTGTATGATGGCATCACGGAAATTGTTAGAAATTCAATTTGCAGTTCTCAAATCGGTATCACACATAAACTGAGGATAGCAACAGTGATTATTCATAGAGTAACTGTAACTGATTTTCTACGATCAAATAAAAATATTCAAGTTGTAAAAACAAGATTTCAAATGAACTTACAAGAAATTATGATCTCCTATAAAATATTTCTTTTGATTCAAAAACAATTCTAAGTAAAAGGTATTGAGAAAAACTGAATGCAAGACTCAGTTGAGCTACCTATTGTTGTTCATAAATATATAGCCAATTTTGCATCAAATTCATTCATCTTAACTTACATAAAAATGACCTGGTCTTGTTCTCTTCTAAGATCAGCAGCATTTGTTTTCTTTTGATGTCGAAAAGTGCAATTTTGATCTTTTTCTTGTTTACATTCTCTTATGTACCGGATTTGGTTTCTGTGATGCTAGAATTATACTTTAAAAAGCACTTTGTCGCAGTGATATAATTCAATCACAGTTTATGCATATCTTTTTAACGATTAAGCAACTCCGTAAATTAATTTTGAAGAGTTCAAACGACTATTACAAAAATCGTAGATGTTTTTGATCACGAGATTTGAAATTCTAACCTCAAAGTGTGCAATACTGTGTTTGCTGCAAGAAAAGAGTTCTAAATGTTGTGTTTGCTTTCGTTGTAAAAATCTTCTGTTATATAAGTCGAAGGGACACTTCATGTTTGCGTTATCTTGGGTTCAGTTGAGTGTGGATGTGGAGTGTGCGTGCGAGTAAGGTTCTTTGTTTAACACTCGTACACCCACATTCTTTATTTAACAGTAAAAAAACAAGTTGAACTGTATGAAGAATACGAGTTCGACTGCTATACAATATTTCGAAGCTTTTATAATTATTTGAAAAAAGAAACTATTTGATATTTGTTAAAATTCTTAATAGAGAATCGTTGACTTTTTTTAGAATTTAAACTTGTATGTTAAAAATCAAGGATGAAGAGTAGTAATATGTATTGATCTGTCATAGCAATCCTATAATCAATAGGAGAAGCATGATTTGATCATTCTGTTAGTTTGAAAAGTAAACAATATCACCATTTATGGATTAATTGAGATATATAATAGTGTGGTAAGATCTGCTGATGCATATAAACTGCATTATTCTAATAGTTTTATTTATGAAATAGTCGATGGTGAAAAAATAATAATAATTTCAAATAAAAAAGAAAGCCAAAAAAATGATTATTATCGAGTATATAGCAACAATTACAAATGAAATCAAGCGCTCTCAAACGAAAAAGACATTTTCAATTTTAATATGCTATTTTCTCTAAAAAGAAAAGATGAGACCCAGAACCATCAAAAGGTTCTAGGTCCGGGTACAAAATTAGAATCCTTACAGGGTTCTTTATGGGCATAGTTCTGCATAGAACCTGTTGGTAACTAACAGAATAAGAAGATGATCTAGTGAAGGCTCTATCTTGGATGTTGGGTATGGGTGTGGCCATATCGTTGACAACATTCCATCAATTGTTTTCTTCGATCACCAATGAAAGAAATTAGATGACCCACGATAGAAAACTTTCCATGCGCGAATAATGGAATTGATCTAGTATTGTCTTCGTTTGGAAATCGACGATAAAGTAACGCAAGAAACACGAGAATTAAAATGGGATTGCTCAATAGTATGTCCATTTTTCTAAGTTTCGATAATGCAAAAATGACTATTTCAAAAAAAACACTTTGTAATTCCCAAATGAATGTTAAACAAGGGACTTTCAAAAACTCAGAAGAGAAACCTTATATTTTTATAGGGTAAATTCTATTCAAATTTCCAGTAACATTATTTCTAAATAGTACAAACAGAAAATTTACGTGCAACGAAGATCTTTTCGTGCTACCTCCATTTCTAATCATATAGGAGAGAGGATTTGATTGTTCAACTCTTCTAGTATGACACAAGTAGGCGTTATCTTCGAAAAAAATTGCAAACAAAGCAAAATTCAAGAAACACAAGAACATTCTAGTAGTTATATCAAAATCGATCGATGGCTTGAACATTGCTCTTTCGAATGGTGAAAACCGCAGCTATCTATGTCATTCCTATTAAAAGTTATTCGAAAAATGGCAATCTGCCTCTTATTTTGAAATGTGCAATAGAATTCAGTGACCGGAGACAAAGCTTAATAGTTAACGAACATCAATCTAGACTAAAAAGGCTTCTTTCTATGTGAGCAATCACGAGGCAAGAGCAGATACTACATGTCTTAGTCTTTCGATTGCCACCAAGATCAAGTAATAGTTTAGCAACAAAAGAATGAAAAGATGAAACACTAAGAGAAAATAAAGAAGATGTATTCGATGTACAGAAACATATACATTAGGGCATTTCTTTGGTAATTACTCGTCGTTAGACATGTACCAAACCATTTGGAAGTCTAAATGTGATTCAGACATCGAACCGCTCGACTTTGGATATGATTGTTTTCTCTGAGGTCTCCTCTCTTGATCCTAAATATTCTTGTATATATGTAAAAAAAAAGCAAAAATGTATCTCACTGCTTCATATTGTCAAGTATCAAACAGAACCTATTTCTTACTAGATAATTTGAAGCGTAGGAATATATTTCTGGTTGTGTATATACATAGGCAAATATTTGAGATAAAGAGATGAGAGTTTAGAACAGAGAATTATGCTCAAACTCGATACATCGCTACTCATTGTACGCGAGAAATGTATTTTTACTCAAGACATTGAAGTTGATGTGTTTTATATAGCATTGTAACAGAAACGAAGGAAACAAATGTGTCATCCAATAACTTTAGTGAAATCACATATAATCAATATTGAGAGAAAAAAACTTTTTTATTTTCATTGCTCTTCAATGTTGTTCTGTCAAAAAAAAATTGTTTAATCTATCAAGTTCCTGATAATATTCACAAGTATAATTAAAAAAACCTTTATATGTAATCAGTAAGGATTAATTATGTTATGTTTAAAAATAAACTTACTTCATGTTCAAGGAAAATCATCTGATCTCCAAAGACGTAATATTTGTAGATGAGACAGAAAGATACTGAGATGTGGTACAAGAAGGTCACCAATATTGCAACTTGAAATATAAAAATTCAGCATGTCGAACAGTACTTAATGCATTCTCTCGTAATTCATTAAGACCCTAAAATGATATGTCAAAATAATTCCGTTTAATTTCATAAAAGCATTCAACGTTATTATTTTTTTTGTTATCTGTCAGATGGTGAAAATAAGATTTTTCGATGACGAGTATAGAATTTAGGAATGTAATTGATCATTCATACGATTAAAATGCGATGCTAAATTACGATAAATTTAAAAGTTTTAGGACTAGAAATATTGTTCACTGTTAGGATAATCAATCACAAAAAGATGATGTTCTCAGAAAATTTCTTCGTCTATTCGATGTTGTAGAACTCTATTTTGTTAATTATTTTGGTTAAAAAAAGTTTCCAGTTTGATCAATAAAAGACAATGCTTAGATCAAGTTGTTGAAAAATCTCAAGCTGCTCTGATTAATATAGTTAAGACGTTTATGAAGATTTTGACCTGAACACAGAGCTGAACACGTCAAGTTAGAACTACCTCAAATTCAAATCAAGTCAAGTGAAGTCTGACGCCTGAAAATCGTTATTTATAGGTCAAATTTAAAATTTTTGTTACCTAAATAATCAACAAAAAAAGCTCTGCTACATCGAATAGAAAAAGAAGTTTTTTGCGAACAGCATCTGTTTGTGATCGATTATCCTAAGAGTAATCAATACTTCATCCTTAAAATTTTCAAACTTATCATAATTGAATATAACATTTTCATCTTATGAGTAATCAATTAATTCCCTGAATTCTGCCTTCGATCATCTTTCATTAACTACAAAACTCACTATTATATCTTTTGAAGTTAGAAATATATTTCCCTAGAAAAATCTTATTTCCTGCCTACGACAATGTTACTCTGATTCTTTTTTTGAAGTAACTATCCATAACACAAAAAAAAACATCAAGTAAGAATGCAATTAGAGCTCAATGAGTCTATTTTTTAAATTAAAGCAATTTTCTAAACATTCAATCACTATTCTTTTTTAAGATAATCTTCTCATAAAATTTAATATAAGAACATCTTAGAGCTAGGGATCCGCGAAATGACTTTTTGTTCGTCTCGAACGATCCTGGTTCTACTGAACTTTTTTTTGTTGACTTAGGTTATCAGCTCATCAGTGCAGCTTTGTTCCTAAAACCAAGAAACATTCTTGTAATAATCTATAGAGTCATATTAAACTAGTGTGATTTGGGTATTCCATCTGAACGCATCAAAGTTCAGAGTCTACTGAATTAGGACTACTAATTTGAAATTTATTCTTGGAAAAATTTTTACAAAAAAAGTCCGAATTTTTCTATTAATTTATCTATTCCCAACAAGTATCAAATTAATTTCCGAATACATTTGGGTGAAACAACAAAATTGAAAAATCAATACCTATACTAGGAAATAATAAAAGAACATCAATAAATATTGAAAGTTCAATCGAACGAAATTTACATATGCTATGCTTCATATATTCAAGAACTCGTACAAAATATTGAAGAAATCAGATTATTGAGCACAGCACTAGTATTCAAGAAAGAAATTTTACCAAAATTGTTTATAAAAATAGGGTGATTTTGAAGACTTTTAATCTAGAAAGATGTAGAAAAATGTGAAAAATTATTGTCGGATTTTTGACAGAAAAACAATGATAGAGACCAGACCAAAAAAAAGTCGATCTCGATCACGGAATCACTTTGCCGATCCTTACTTAGAGCACAAGTTTTTCTGTATAATTGTCTGATAGTCGAAAAAACCGTAAGAGATAAGATGAAGAAATTTTCAGCAATTTTCTTAGTGGATGAATTGATTCAATATACAGATTGAAATGATGAAATATAAAAATTTATTTGAAAACTCAAATTAAAATCAACACTTACATATTGAATAATATATAAAAATCATTCGAATTTTTCAATAGAAAGATATTCAATTTGAAAATCCATTGAAATAATACGCGAAATTATTTTTGCAAGTACTTTACCCCCATCTGTTAATTCATTAGAAGGGTCTTAAAAATATACCTTGTTTAGATTTTATTTATAATTAAAGAATATAACGCAATTTTAAACAATAATGTAAACAAAAACTGATAGGGTGTGAGTGTTGTTGGGAAGAAGACTCACAGTCACAACCCCACACCCACACACACCCTTTTCATTCAATCAATGATTTAATATGCTCGTCATTCAATCTCAAAAGCTTTTTCTGATTTTATTGAATGTAAAAAAGACGACTTTAGAATTTGTATGGAACTCTTACAAGTCTATATCGACAATATAGAAGAATTAATCATCTTCAACCAAGACACATCTGATCCAGTTTATGCTTTTTATTATGGCACATAGGTTAGATGTGCCATAGAAAACATGTTTACGCATCTATGGTCAACTATATCTGTCTTTTCTTTCGTTCTGTTAGATATTTTACTTAGTGTGTTCTTTTGTTTCTTTCTGTATTTTCGTTGATCTAATAATTCGTGTTCGTTTTCTTCAATCTCTATTATGTTTTTTACTATTCTTGTCAAAGTCAAGAAAACGTTTCTCTTCACCTTGAACTGGAAGTTATTGCGTAGTTAGTAATGCGTAACAACATTATATATAGACATAGTAAGAGTGAGAAAAGAAGTTGTTACAGGTTGTTGTTATTGATTTAACAGAAATAACTGATAAAAATACTTAATTAACATCTTAAAAATAACCATATACATATTGACGTAAATTAGGACATAACACTTTTCTATCTTTGTTTTCGAACCATTGAATTATTTAACCGATTTCTAACACTTTATTT
>CAJNOP010003246.1:0-13768 GCA_905250075.1 Rotaria sp. Silwood1 | reverse complement strand
TATCAAATAGGGGATCAATAACAACATGTATAAAATGTTTCAAAAAAAAAGTCAAAATTTAAGTTCTACTTTTGATTGATACGACTATAGTTCAGTTTGCAATTCGGATTTCAAATATGTTATTAGTTTTGACTTAAATACTAATTCTTCTAATAAAAATTTACTAAATGGAAGCCAAAATAGCATATCGTATATGAAATCATGGTATATTCAATTTTGTGTAAAAAAGTTTAATAAACTCTTGACAGAGATGTAATAATACCAAAATCTCAATGTCGTATTCGTATTGCTATATCCCTGTCTCCTGGTAAAATTTCTCAAGAGAAAAAAATACGCAGAGATGCGTCGTTATCAAGCCTACAACGAATAAAAAATTTAGCCTGGTAGCTCTTACTTTCAATATTACTTTCGTTCATGACATAACATTTGGCAAGGGACATTGCATCCTTATTTTCACATATTTGATCCCTTCTCATAAAAAGTAGGCTTTAAAGAATTATAGAAACAGTTTGTTTTAAAAAGAAAAACTTCCTCTATAAATTGAGATGTTCTGTACTGAAAACGATGAAATAGTGGAAGAGAACATCGTAAATACAATCAGAATTGAAAAGGACAATTTTTCGCGCAACAGCGAAAAAATTGAAGAATAGTAACCCGCGCCAATTTTCATAGACAATTCTGAATGAGCTAATATTGAAGTTTTCATAACAACTTTTTATGAGCTTTCGAATGAAATATTCAAATTCAAAATCGAAAATTTCACCCTAACTAACTTCCGCTTATGTTAGTCGATCTTCTGGCAGATCCACTCTTAAATACAACTGAATCTTGTTGAAAAATGTTATGCAAATATTATAATTAGCTGATCTTACTCATCTATTCTTCTTTCAGAGAGCACAGTGAAATTTGACACTCCTAATGTAATTGTTTCTGGCTAACCTTGGCAGTTCCGATTGCCGTGGAGGACTTGCTTGATTTTGCTCATTTCCATGTTCATTTAGAGAAGAATTGATAACAGACGAGATAATCGATGACGGTGGAAATTCATCATATTTGGGCACAATTGAATGCAGCAGTATAATAGGTTTCATATTCATTGAACGATTTCTTTTAACTAAAAGACAAATTTTAATTTAAGTTAAATATTATATGAAAAAACTACAATTTTTGAATATCCACTTCTACTTTCAATGATATAGTAGATCAACATCTTTTGGTTATTTATTTATTTAATTTTTCTAATTTTACGCTAGTCAACTCTTCCCTAACGAATCCCCAGGGAGTCCTCACGAAAACTCCATCGGAGAATCACGACAGAGATTTTCTAGAGATGTGCGAGGGAATTACAGGAAGTCTTTGGGGATTTGCGAGGGAGTTTAAAGGGAGTCCCTATGGATTGTCAAGGGGATAGCTTCGTAATCAAAATGAGTTCTTTTATCTATCTGTCTATCTACCTCTCCTTTCTTTGTACTAGTTGGACGTTTCTAGAACCAATTATTTAGCTACCTTTGACCAAATGTAGTTTAGTATAAATTTAAAACTTTTATGCACTGTATAGAAGAAAATCAACAGAAAAATAACTCCCTGGGGTGTTTGTTTTTTTTCCGTCCTCCATAAACCCTAGGGATTCATAAAAAATCCTCGAGGAGACTCCCTCAGAGAGTTCTTATCTTTCGGGATTCGTCTGGGAAAATAAAGATGATTCCTTGGGAATTCATCAACGAGTACGCATTTTTTAAGGGACTCACCAGTGACTTTGCGAGTGAGAGTCGACTAGGGTATATTGAACATAATGGGTGGTCTAGATAAAACGGGACATTTTTGTTCTCGTTTTCTAATCCAATTTCCTGGATTTCCGAATGTTCCTTCAATACTTAATTAATACAGTATTATTCGCTCTACAAAGCTGTTGACTTTATTTTTGAAATAACGCTTTTTATGGATGTAAAACTTTAAAGATTAACACCTACTCAATTATACAATTGTGACAGTTAAAAAATAAACGAAAATTTGATGAAAATTTTTTAATATAGCTTCTATTAAAATTTCAAATATGCCATGAAATTCTCCACAAAATCCTGCATTCTTGATGGATGTTTCACAATTTTAGAAGAACATTTTACTGGAAAAATTTTTAAAATAAAAATTATGAAAACACTGAAAAGCTCTTTTTTCGACAGAATTATGTCGTTCTTCTTTTAACACTTCGATACAATCCAATGGTTTTTCACTCTTCAATTTATCATTGGCAACATTTTGTTTAAAATTTGATTCGATACAAGGTGGCATGAGAATAACTGATTCGTAGAGTAAGTCTCGCTTTGGCAAAGATGATTATTCAAACTACAGTCAAATATATCACTACATGTTCGCTATGTGTTAGTTTCAAGCCACTATATCCTAAATGATAGCACTGGAAAACTTGAAAAGGTCATGATAGCAAAGAACACGAAATTTTGTATTCGCTGATGGTAAATACGCTAGTTTTTGCATCGATTTTGATGAGCAATGGTTTATCTAAATCGCATGAGCTGCCTAATTCGAGTTATAATATAAATGAAGCGTCAACTGTCTAATATCGCTTCGAAAATAAATGAAAAAAATGAAGCCAGTACTTGCTTATAGCAGAAAAAAATTTATAAATTATAATTTATAAATGAGATGAAACAATCCTATAACTGCGGCATAGAAGCAGAAAAAAATTTATAAATTATAAAACCGATGTGAAGCTACCACGACGGATTTAGGTGACCTGTAAATCCTCAACCATATGACCTATACACATGGGATCTGCGTGAGGGTGCTCAGAAGGACATGCCCAACATCCTTCTGAAGGTCCTATGTCTCTAGGTTGCAAGCTTGAAGATTCAGAGATCACCTAAATCCGTCGTGGTAGCTTCATATCGATAATTATAAATGATAAGGAACAGTACTATAAGCACGGCAGAAAAGCAGAAAAAAAATTATCTATATATATAATGTTCAGTGTGTATATGTGTCTGTCTGTCCCAGATCAAAGGTCAAAGGTTAAACATTAAACGGTGTAGGGTGTGGGGCTATACGGTTGTAGGGGTATAGGGCTGTGGGACTATAGGGCTATGAAGATATTACGCTATAGGAAATAAGAATATAGGAGTATAGGGCTATAGGACTATAGGAGTATAGGGCTATAGGAGTATAGGGTTATAGGAGTATAGGGTTATAGGAGTATAGGACTATAGGAGTATAGGGCTATAGGAGTATAGGGCTATAGGAGTATAGGGCTATAGAGAAGACAGGTATAGGTCTACTAGGTTGGAAATAATATTTTGATACGGCGTACCGCTATAATTTCAAATAGAGTTAATAATGAATTTTATACCAAATGAAAGCCCGTCAAAAATAGGGTTTATTGGTACTAAAAAGTGAAGATTATGAAAAGCTTCTAATGTCAAACTTAAGAAATATTGAGAAATTTTATGCTTTCTTTGAGGTAGAATATTAAGATACTAGTGATTTAAAACTGGAATAAAATCTTTTTCTTAGATATTTTTACATGGTTGGATAGAGCTCATCGAGTTCTACAAAACTGCATATAGTAAAAAAATTTAAGTCATTTTTGCGATAAAAAATCCGAAAAGCTATTTATAAAATCTTTTAAAAAAACGTTAAAAAAACTCATATTTTTATGTGGAAGAAAAACACTGCATTTCCAATATTATTAGCTTTTTTTATTATTTTTACTCCTTCAGGTGTTTCGAAATATACTCATTCGACGCAGTTTTTTACGCCGCATCGAGTGAGTATATTTTCAAACATCTTACACAAGAATGTTAAGGGAAAACAGCCGAATTTATTGTGAAAAAGACAACTTTTTTCTCTATAAAAATTGTAAAAGATGCGGGCTTTTTGGTATATTCTTTAGACAGTTTTCAGTGAATTTTAACCTAAGAATTCTGCTTAAAATTTTTTTACTATATACAGTTTTGTAGAGCTCGATGAGCTCTATCGAACTATGTAAAAATATCCAAGTAAAACATTTTACTTCAATTTTAAATCACTAGTATCTGAATATCCTACCTCAAAGAAAGCATAAAATTTCTCAAAATTTCTTAAGTTCGACATTAAAAGATTTTCATAACTCTTACTATTTAGTACCAATCAATCCTATTTTTGACGTGCTTTCATTTGGTATAAAATTTATTATTAACTCTATTTGAAATTGTAGCGGTACTCTCCTATCAAAATATTATTTCCAACCTAGTAGTATATAAACATGGACGGGACAGGTCACTATTACAATGATTTGTTATCTGCAAGATATAAATATTGTTTTATATGTTTCTAATCATTTTATAGAAAAGAAAAGTCATGTAGAATTTGTGAAAACTATCTTGTCAAATGTTAAGATACAACGTTGCAGCAGCTGATACATTTTAAAAAGATCCACTATTCTCAACTGTCAACTATAAAACTTTACAAGATATTTGAACAGTGAAACAAAATAAACATTATAATATATAATATCTAAATGAATCATTTTATTCCGTTTTTAACCTTTTACCATACAATATATTTTGAAAAAAAATTGTTTTATTTTCTGTCAAATTATGAGTGACACGTCTTCAAAAACAAATCCATACTTTTGTTTAGGTAGTGATTGAAGTGCCAATTAATGTTGATATTGTCTAACTCTTCAATATAACAATCTCAAGCAAAAAAAACCTGATTTTTGAAAGTATGAAATAATATAGATTTTGATGAAGATATTAAATCAAAAAATAAAATTTTGACTGATGTCATGGTTCCTGAATATGGTTAAAGATAGTCTCTTATGACTTCGCAGCTCGATATGAGGTGTCTAGTCTGTTATTTAATCTTGTATGTTTAGTATTAAAATGTCGGTCTTGATGTGTACTTTCGATTCATATATAATAGTCTCCAATCGAGAATAAAAAATCGGAGTAAATCTGCTCAACATCGTGTAAGTCCTATTAGAGGGTCATCAAAAAGACTGACAGTGTATGCTTCATATCGCTTCGAAAGCCAGCTATTTTTTCAATATTGTTTTACCATTTTGTAGAGGATCAAAAGTTACATAAAATATAAACAATTCAGATTGGTCCCGTTTGTTTTCGAAAAATGGCAGCCGATATACTATAAAAGACTGGTACATTTTAACTGAAAAAGATGACTAATCTTGGACAATATTTGACATATAACTCCGGATTAGACCATTGAAACATAATATATAAATAGCTCATTTTGTTCAGCATTTAATGCTCTATCTTTTGGTATATTACAGTAAATATTTCATTAATTTATTATCATGTTAAATGACTCAACTTTATAGAGATGGCTTTTAATGATATTCTTCATGTAACCTCGTGAGTACCTCAAAAGTTGCATTGGGCTAACTTTTCACCAGCTCATCCAAATGCGCTAAAAATTTGAATTTAGAGGTTTCAGATGATGCTGATTAAGATGAGAACATCAAATCAAAGATTTAAATTTTGACCAGTGCCTCGATATCGAGCATGGTCCTTGGTCGTCTTATAAAATCGCTCTGAAATGCATTTTTGATATGAAATCAGGGACTTTTTCACGAAAACAGAGGTTTTTCACATGATTTTTAGAAAAAAAAGAGTTTCAGAATATCCTTAGGATGCCTTTTCACAATTACTAATATCCTCAAAGTCTTTTGTCAAAACATTTGTATTCTATGCTGCTTTTTATACTTTATTCAATAGTATAGTTTAAATATACTTTAAACTGAACCTCATTACATTGAATAAGTTTCCGTTTATTTTTTGTTGAACTATATATAGTGAGAATTTTGAGATTTAACTTTTCTACTATTTAATTTTTGAAACTATAGGAAACTTAAAATAGTTTTCGCAAATCTATTTTTTTCAGCATATAGCTGAGAGTCTCTTGTTTCGAATAGATACTGAAAAAGAATCATTCGACTTGACAAAATTAATATTAACTCAATATTTTTATATTTGGAGAAGGGATCCTATAACTATGAGACACCTGAAATTCAAAAGTTTTTGAATTTATTCATTGATGCTAATTGATTAAATTCAAATCAATACAGCACATGATAGACTACTACTATGCGTCCATAGCTATGAGATTAGTTCGATAGTAAAATCATTTTTAGTTGTAGAAAGCTTTATTGTTTTCAAAATTTGAGTGGATCCTATAATTTTGGAGCCCCGTTATATTTTCACAAATGAAATGCTTTTCAACTCAGTTGAGGCCCCCTCAAAAACCGATCTCAGCCTAGGAACGTTCAAATGGGCTGACATTTGAAGTATATGTTGTGGCTGAAGTGAGGAGTCTGTGGTAAAATTTTTAGCTCGATATCCCGACGTTTAACAGAGATATGAACCAAAACAAGGGTCAAAAATAGCTCATTTTCGTTCCAAGATTTCTTGGTACAGGCTCTGTCAACATATTTAAATTTTTTTTGTTTGAAAGAGCATCTCAGGATGCAGGGCACCACACAGAGTCCTTTTTTAAAATTCTTACTTTTTTAGCGAAAAAAGGGGATCACAAGTTCAATGGCTCAAAAAACGCGCCAAAAATGGGTGTCCAGTCACATAAGTGTCTGTCTTTATAATAAAAAATAAAGCTTAATTAAAAAAAAGGACTCTGTGTTGCTCTGCATCTCGACGCACTCTTTCAAACAAAAAAAATAAAATGTATTGACAGAGCCTGTACCGAGAAATCTTGGAAGCAAAATCGACAAATCATAAACCGAGAAAAAACAAAAAACATTTTTCGTTTTTTTCAAAATAAGCATATTTTTCAACAAGTGGTTAACGAAAGCCATCGAAAATTTTCGCCAAAACAGGGATGTTGGGTGAAAAATTATATCGTTTCTGAAAGATCTGAAGACGGGCTATCTTCCCATGCGGTTATCTCAAATTCGAAAAATTTGACGAAAATTGACTTTTTTTGAGGGGGGCCTTAATGTTACATATAAGCTACATATGAAGGCATTTAATCCTTGAACGGTATTCATATGACAGATGTGTTTATATAAGTACATGAACTATGATAACTATTCTCATTGTCTGAGTGAATCTCTACGATTTTAAACACCATGTCAGAATTGAATAAATTCTCGTTCTTACAATGATTTAAAGATCGATTAATTGAAGAAAACATGATTACATAAATTGATATAATAATTTCAATGATGTTATTATCATTGAAAATCTAAAAATTTCAAAACTTAAAATCTTATGGATAATTGTATGATTAAGTAACCTTTATTAATTGAAGTGTTTCCATCATTGTCAATATTAAGATATTTATCAATATATTTCTGTATAAGTTCATGCTTAAATAAAGTAATATCAATTGTTATTGGTTCATAAAAATTGTTAATACAGCACTGACATGTTGAATCAGAGTAATAGGCATGACCATCTTCAATCCAACTGGGTAAAGCGAAAGGAATCGATTCATTCCAACTAGCATCTTCTGTAAAACTTTGTGTTAAAGCACCAGCTGATAAAACAACAAATTCATTTTGACACTGAACAAGTCTATGATATCGAATATGATAATTATCAAATAAAAGAGGATTAATCAACAATTTTTGATGTTCAAAACAAATTGAAGAATTTTCTCTTTGAAGTATTTTTGTTAGAGCATCTCGTTCATATGCAGGAATAATATACCAATGACGAGGACTACCCTGATGATGATACACTAATAAGGAGAGATGTTGTTGAGCACTGGATAAAGGAAAAACAGCACCTGGTCCATGTGTTCTTGTTAAACATGGAACAAATTGATTGACTATTTTGCTACCGGCTAATTTTAGTAGTGATTGTCTCGGTATAGAATGAATTGCAAAATATTTCCGATGCTGTTTTTTGTAGAATAATGTCTGATTTGGTAAAATAGAAACATTTGATAGATAGAATATATGATCTGAGTTGGAAAGGGAAGACCAAAAAGTCTTTTCATCTGTTATCGGTGACCGTTGTTCATTGCATAAATTTTGAGCTTCCACTTTATCAACTGAGTAAATTGATTCATCGTCATTTAATTTCGTAATTTTTTGAGTAGTCGTACACGTTGGTGAAATTTTACGTTTCTTCAAAGCTAATGTACAATCAGAACTTAGTTGAATCTTAATTGCGCCAAATTCTTTAAGAATTCCTTCATGTGTGTAAATGAAACTGATAATATTTTGAAGACCAAACGAATTTATTTTGACTATGGGCGCATCCATCGAAATTGATGACATTTATTGTACTCGAATCTATGCATAAACAGAAATTATTAAAAATTAAACGCTGTTATTTATTGAAATAGGATAAAACTTTTCGACTGCTGGAACTATACTACTAAAGACATAGAAATACTGTCTCATTTAAAATGTCGAATGAATATAATCATTATTTTCATCAAAAATATTTAGAATTTTTATAGTCTATATCTAAAATTTTAAATTGAGTAATTTGTAGCTGTTAACGACCATTATCCTTGTTGAAAACATTTCTATGATGATGTGTACAATTGAGGAGAGTGAACAGACACGTCGGATCTATTATTAAGCATTCTTTCGTATTTTTGGTGCTAGTTTTCTAGGAAAAAAGACAACAGACAGCTTTTATCAAACTATTAACGTTCATAATTTCGGATATCTTCATAGTAGTATGTATATTACGAAATTCATTTGATTTTATGTATAGAAGTATTTCATTGAATTTTCACGTCTTCTAGTTGTCTGATATGTTATATATATATGGAAAATATGAGAATGCTTATCGTTAACACTTCGTTTTTACCTTGAACTATATATGCAGCTTTTTGTAGAGTAGAATTCTCTATTTCATGGTTTTTAAATAGATTGACACATCACCTAAGGCCCTTCATAAATTTCCGATTATTATCGGCCATATTCAGTCCTAATGGCTACAAGACGGCTCCAATCCATACGACATTAAATTAGAAGAGAAATTTAGTCAGTTAAACTGACACTCGTTCAAGTCATTAATTACTACGACTACCACCAGAAATGCGACAAGTCTAGTCATCTGCGAATTGAATTGGATGATAAAATGTGCTTCTCTTAAGTTTCTATTTGGTCGAATCATCTTGAGCTTTTTATAGGCTATATTAATTTTTATCATCGATTTGACCAATGAAAATCAAGTTATATTAACTTGAACAAATCTCCTCTAATGATTCAGTATTTGTCAAATTTCGACCTACAATTGTGTCACTTCGAGTCGAGAGAGAGCACATAGAAAATGACTCGTAGCAGACTCTGTTCTCTGCATCTGCTAAAACTTTGAGATTAAATGATTGACATCTTCTAATTGAGCAATAATGCTTGGATATTGTTCACTACATTTTCTTTCGATTAGAGAATTTTCAACAAAAAACATATATTAATGAATTTTTAATAATGTCTCGTCTTGTTGCAGTTCCATTAATTAAAAACTCGAGTGAACTTGTAATTTTTTTCTCTGTTCATTTTCACTTCATGTTAACATGTTCCCTTGCTTATCATTATCACATATACTACTTAGGGTATACCAAAAGTAGTGGCGCCGACCCTATAATATTTTACAGAAGGCTTGAGAAATTTTTTTTTATATATATTCTGATAGCCCAAGTCGTGCTCTATAATTCTACAATATTTGATAAATCTTCAAGTGACATTGTAATATTGAAAACATAGCAAAAATAGTGAGTGATTTGCAAAAAAATTTTTTCGAAGCAAGTTTATCAAGTTTTTATTACATCAAATGTTCAAAATAATCACCCTGTTTGTTTACACATAATTGCATTCGTTGAATCCATTTATCAAAAGTTCTTCTGTACTCTTCTTTTTTCAACGACTTCATAAATTTGATCACAGCGTGATACAACGATTTGGAATCATCTTGATCGTCAACATTTTGTTTGATTAAATCAAACAACCAAAAGTCACATGGAGCCAGATCTGGAGAATTAGGTGGATGTGGCATTATTGTTATATCTTCCGATTCCAGATAATTGACTACATCTTCATGAATATGTGCTTTTTCATTATTATAATAAAGTTTAATTGCTTGAGTACCTACGGAAGGTCGTTGATTCTTAATTTCATCAATAACAGGTTTCAAACAATTCCCAGGTCGAAATAGCTATGTCGGATCCTGTCGGATAGGTTTCAAATCCGTTGAGATACGGCTAATCGGATTTGGTCGGTTACTTTTTGTCGGATTCCGATGCTATCTACTGTTTTCCTTTGATATCCACCGGTCGGATTCATCGAGCTCCGACTAGATTCATATATTCGGAACTGGTCAGATCCGATCTCAAGATCTGTTCTCTTCCGATGGGATTCCGGGGAATCTGATGTCAAGAAATGGCCGGATTTTGCGGTTTCAAATGACACCGGATTCCATGATAAAACCGATCAATCACTGGTATCGGAACTTGTCGGATTATATAAGAATGCAGAATACCCAAGCCGATCTCACACCATCAGATCCGATGGAAATTAGTCGGAAGTTGTCGGATGTTGGAAAGTGTCGGATTTTCAGAGTTCCGACAAGATCCCGGCCACTTCCGACACTTTCCGACATCCGACAACTTCCTGTCAGAATCCGATACCAAGGATTCCGACGAATTGCCATCGGATTCGATAAAATTCGATAATTTTGCCGATAGGATCCGATGAGATCCGACTGTCGGATTGCTCGTTCTGGGTATCCAGTATTATTTTCCACGTAGTCGGATTCATGAATTAAAATATATTCTGACGGATCAATGAGCTAATCATTTAATAAGATATTTCTCTTTTTACAAATTTCCAACAACAAAATCAAAAATCAAAAATCTGGAAATCCGATTTCGTCCAGATTTCATTCACCGTTTTGTTTTACAGATATCGATCTATATAAGGAAGTCTCTACTTTAATATTTCGAATGAATTTCCAAAGTGTTACTAAGATTAATTTTACTTCAAATGATTTGTTTTCTTTATACAATTATGTTTCCCACGCAATTGGATTCATGAATTAGAATATATTCTGACAGATCAATCAACTAATTAATTAATTTATTAAATATTCCTATTTTTACAAAATTCCAACAACAAAATCAAAAATCTGGAAATCCGATTTTGTCCAGATTTCATTCACCGTTTTGTTTTACAGGTATCGATATATATAAGGACATCTGTACTTTCATATATCACGTGAATTCTGCCATTTTGTATAACTAAGTTCTATATATTAGGAACAATCTTAGTACAAGCATTGTTCAATTTTAAAAAGGATCGTAGTATATACATTGTTAGATTCTAGGAATAATCCCAGTTGAAACAGTTGAAATCCTTTAGACTCTTGATGACATCCTGATACAATCTTTAGAAATTTTTATAACATCCTGGTGAAATCTGTTCAAAATGTCGATTCAATCTTTGCAAAATCTTTAGAATTCTTGATGAAATCCTTGGGAAATCTTCGTGAAATCTTCAGAAATCTCGACGAAATCCTTGAGAAATTTTTATAAATCTTGATGAAATCCTTGGGAAATCTTTAGAAATCTTGATGAAATCCTTGGGAAATCTCCAGAAATCTGGATGAAATCCTGGGGAAATCTTCAGAAATCTCGATGAAATCCTTGAGAAATCTTTAGAAATCTTGAGGAAAATTGGATGAAATTGTCAGAAATCTCTAGTAAATCTTTGGAAATTTTGAGAATGCTAGAATGAAATCTGTGTGAAATGTTGATTGAATCCTTGTGCAATCGAAACAGATTCAGCCACCTTCTGATGAAATCCGACTGTATTTTGTCGGAGCCTTACGTTATCAGGCGTTTCTCTGTGAAAGGTTCCTGGTGGTCACGGCATTATCTGACAAACAGTTCCGACAGGATCCGATCGGATCCTTTCCGACGTAATCCGGTCCGGAATCCGTTAGTTAGGAATCCTGTGAAATACGGTTGGGTTCCGATCGGATTTAGTTGGGAACCCGACGAATTCCGGTGTGATCTGATATTGGATCCGATAGTTTCCGGTAGGGTCTACAGGTCGGATTGAATCACCTGGGAATTATTGATATAATATTGATTATCGATTGTTGGTCCACGTTTAACAGAATGAATTAAAACTGGACCAGTTGACCCAAAGAAAATAGACAGCAGAGTTCTTGAAGCAAAACTACTACGTCGAACCACCGTTGGTACAGGATCTCCACGTGCTACCCAAGCGGCATTCGATGATTTTCGATCGATTTGCTTGTGATAAACCCATGATTCATTGCCTATCACCACATCACATAACTTCATCACCAAAGACAGTACGTAATTCATTATGAATAACTATTGGTTCAATATGAAGTGCAGTACGCACTTTAATATAGAAACGAAACTATTCTTTATCCATTTGAAGAGAAGGAAACAGTTTTGATCGTATTATGATCTACGTTGGAAACACTGTGCTTTATTGTTTTGGATGTATTACTTCTGTTCTCCTCTTTTCTTTCTTTTCTTTACCTTTTCAACTTCTCTGATATCTAGCCGCGTTTCTACATATAAAGCAAACGTGCTTTGTTTGTTTTTTTCTGTATGTGTAGTTAGTTCTTGTTTATTATCAAAGTGAAAATTTATAAAAGTTCCAGCAAACTTTAGTGCATCAAAATTTTTGCCAATATAATATCACTTGAAGACTTATCAAATATTGTAGAATTATAGAGCACGACTTGGGCTATCCGAATATATAGAAAAAAAATTTCTCAAGCCTTCTGTAAAATATTATAGGGTCGACGCCACTACTTTTGGTATGCCCTAAGTATTTCTGGTGTTGTTGATGGTATCGACTGAAGTGTCAAAAGAATGGTTTACCAAGACGTTGCAGTTTGAAAAAAATGCAAAGATGTACATGATTTTGTTAGTTTAATTAAAGAAAAAAATACATCGATACGCCTTCAGGAAATATTAAGAAATAAAACTGAAAATATTGAAAAATCTTACATGATTTTTTACGAAAACAAAACTCTCTTCAGAAATTCAAAAAGTACACTTAATGCTGTTATTGAGATCAATAAAGTTGAATACAAAGTTTATTCAAATAGTTCAAAAAACAATTGTACATTTTTGATAAACATATTTTAGTGATACTTCTTGTTTTCACTTACTAGAAATTTATTTCGTATGAATTTCAACTATACGTGATAATGAAAACTGATTGAGATAGAGTAGGTATAATACATGATTCAACAAACTACACAATCAGAAAATAAATGTATCTGTTTTACAATATGTTCAAATTTGACTATACAACTTTTATATTGAAACAACGAAAAAAATGACGAAATTCCGTAATAAATGATTTGTTCAGATCGTTATTGAATGCTATCATTTTTATGTCAAAATACACTCATATTCTGAAAACTCGTGGGCGACTACACAAATTTCATATTGAGTGGTTTTTTGTATGTTGTCTTCTTTAGTAGCAACATCCAAAGTTCTAGGTGCCTCTTAAAAAAAAATTCCATTTTTTGAAATCTCACAATGGTTGATATTTTTACTATAATTTTGCAGTGCTACACTGGAAATAAAAAAGATTATGGTGATGGTAATTCACGAAAGTCTCTACTTCTGATAGAAATTCCAGAATATTTACTGCTATTGCTACGAAGAAACGGATTATAGAAGATTAAAAATTGAAACTCCGTAACGATTGAACACTTCTTTATTTTGGTTGAATATACAGAATAAGTGTGTAAAGAATCTTTATTCTACTTACGCGTTTATTTCAACT
>CAJNOP010003244.1:0-13778 GCA_905250075.1 Rotaria sp. Silwood1 | reverse complement strand
TACCATGCCAAAGGCTAAAATTTCGGTAAAATGCCTATAACTCTAGACAGAAGGCCTAAGGGCACTTATTCTTCTGGGGTTTTTCATATGTCACTGGGATCTACCTTATGCATAGAGTCCGAACTCAAAACGATGGGACACTTGGGAATGTTCCCTCGTTAGTCCTAAACATAATTGCTTCTTTGCGTTCATCTTCATCATATTATCTTTGTTGGCGTGGATAGACAACAATCACTAAGCATCAATATTGAATAAGGTTTCTATGATCGAGATTTTCATTTTACGAAAATTTCTCATCCTGATAGATCGATGCTTGGTTCTCAGAAGCTTTAGAGCGGTATGTGAAATCTGAATGGAAATAGATCAAGCGAGAAAATTCTAGTGTCTATTAGAAGTTCGTCATAATTTTCATGGGTATAATAATAAGCAAGAATATGCACAAGAAAATGAATATTAGAAGAAAATTAAGCAGTCTTTTTGTCTACAGTTTTGATCACATCAGTGTAAAATTGCAAAAGTCAATCGAAGCGCACACGTACAGCCATGTTTTTTGGAAAACAAGTAATGCGTTGGTCATGACCACCAGTATTTTCCGATGTATCTTCGAATGTGATCCTACGTTGCATCAATCGAACGATGATTGTTTTCAACTCGAGCCACGCTAATTCTTGTCCAATACATGCTCGATGCCCACCGCCAAATGGAATCATCGCCAGTGGATGGTGATCTTTATCTTCAGCTAGAAACCTTTCCGGTATAAATTGTTTTGGATCACCATGATTCCAATAGCGAGCATCAGTGTTGATGTTATGTAAAGGAATAAAAACAGTTTGACCACGATGAATCTTCGTATGGTCAACGACGGTGTCACGAGTAGCTATCCGAGTCGTGAGCGCGGCCACAGGAGCTAAACGTAAGACCTGGATGTAGAAAAGAGCATAGTAAAAACAATCTAAACTTTCGAAACGAAACTAACCTCTTTCGTCACACATTCGCAATAGGTTAGTGAAGTCAAATCGTCTGATGTTAGCGGTGGCACGCATTTGTGATCATCAGTCATCAGAAGATGATGTTCAAGTAATTCATCTTTCATCTTTTTCTGTACTTGAGGATTTTTACTGGCGAAGAAAATGAACCAGGCTAGAGCGGTTGATGTCGTTTCATACCCAGCTAGAATCATCATCATAATTTCGTCGAAAATTTCGGAATGTGTTAGACCAGATGATGTTTGTTCATCATTGGCTTGCGCGTTCAATGATGAGACCATTGAAGCAATCAGATTCTTTGGTCGTTGATCGTCCATTTCACTTTGTTTGTTTTGTTCTTCTTCGGTCAGTTTTTCTGTCAACTCATGAATCACTCGATAGGCATGTTGATATTTCCAATTACATCGCAAATAGATTTTTCCTAGCCATCGAGGCACCCAAGGCGTGATCATTAGCAAAACAGCATAGAACATAAAATCCTGAAAAGCTTTTTTAATCGGCGAGTCAACATGTACGTCGAAATCGTAGTTGAAGCCGATGAATCCGATGACATTCATCGTAAATGATTGACAGTATGCGACCAAATCTCGATGAACTTTGTCATGATGAAGATTTCGATCAATAAAACGATCAGCACATTGAACAATCGTGTCTAAATGGCCGATGACCTTGGCGCGTTTTAGCATAGGTAAGAGAACTCGAATATGTCGCTTCCATTTAGCACCAGTCAACATTATGATACCATTTGGACAAAGAAGATCGAAGTTTAGAACAAATAAAGGTGACTGTTCGAACGTATGACGATCGGCAAATATCGTTTGAGCGTCTTCTATTCGACAGAAAACTAAGCATCGATTGGAACCGAACCAATATTGGAATTTATCTCCATAACGTCGTTGATAGTCGATCATGACTTGATGAAACGTTGATTCTCTCGTTAATATACCAGAGTTAATCAGATTACCAAAAAACACATGCGGTCTCACCCCTGGTAGATCATCTGGTGATGAAGAGTAGTTTCGTTTCACATAGATATACAGCAGAATAATAACGATTACAAAAAGACTTGCGAATAGAATTGCTATCATTACGAAGAAATTTGTCTTGAGTACTGTGTAGCGTCAATGGTTATCGATAAAAACAACGCATCTCTTGTTTATGTCTCGCTTTGACTAATATTTATTTAGGAGATATATGCCAGGTAAAGAAAAAGAAAAAACTAAAGAAAAAGAAAAAGAAAAAGAAAAAACTAAAGAAAAAAGAAAGAAAGAGAAAAAAAAGAAAGAAAAAGAAAGGAATGCCTTCTCAAGCAGACAGTCATATCGATTTTTGACGTTTTTAGAACAAAAATAGTGACTTTTACCCGATATTGATCCGTTTTTTTCGGCTTGTTCAAAAAACGCACAAAAAGTCGTGTTTTAGCAGATTTTTTCTACTTTTCCATTTGTTCCACTTTTTTTGTGTGTTTTTCTGTCCAATTTCATCAGATTTTCGCAGAAAAGCGGTTTAAAAGTTATTTTCATGAAAAAAAGCCCATTTTACCTAAAAAAATTGAAATTTTGAGCGTTTATGACTGAAAAGCTTTTTAATCAATTTTTTTTCATCGCTAATTAGATTCAGTTTTTCTGTGAAAATTTACTTGGATGAGCTATTTATTTTAACAAGGGACATGGCATCCTTCCTTTTGTTCTTTCCAATTTATTCCAGTACAAGAACTTCGTTTCAATTTAACTGATGCCATTTGTCGTATATATTGTTTGCAATACACATTTTAATAAAGAATGACTAGAAATAAAAACGGTTCTGAATTTCCGTAGATGAAATCCATAGTGATTGTTATTCTGAGAAAAACAACTTTGCTATAGGTAAACGTCACACGACTGGTTTAGGTCAATATACAGATGCAAACATTCATCATGGAAAACATTGTAGCATAATTGCAGTGATCTACTTTCGGGTTTATCTGACTAAAGTATATACAAAAGATATAATTAAACTTGTATTGAATTTAAAAGTTACTTCTTACGAAAATGATCATGTTACGAGGTGTTGAGTAACTCTATATAAGCAATAAGCCAATCGATAAAGACTTCGTTGTTGAAATCGAAATAATTACCATAGACGAGTTTGCCACGCGTTATAAAAAAAAGGTGTCTGCGCAACACTTCTGACACTATTTCTGGTAGCTTTATAATTATTAGTTGGGGCGACAGGAGTTGTCATCGAAGGAGCGAGAAGTGGAGCTCCAACACGTACATATGTGGTGCTACCACTAATTCCTATAGAAAGCGTAAGCTTTTTAGTGAAGAGGGTGAGTGTGAGTGTGGGTGGGTGTGGAGTGTGGGTGGGTATGGGGTGTTGGTGGGTGTGGGTGTGGGTGTGGGTGTGTGAGTGTGGGTGTGGATGGGAGTGTGGGTGTGTGGGTGTCGGTGAGGTGAAGACCCACAGCCACAGCCACAGCCACACCCCACACCGACACCCACACCAACCCACATCGACACCCACACCCCACCCGCACCCACACACACCCACACCCCCACCACACCCGCCCACACTCCCACACCTACACCACACCCACCCTTAATGTTGTTACCCTTTTGTAAGAAATGACTTATTAATTTAATTTGATTTGTAAGTATGTACATGCAGGGTGAGTCATAAATAGTAATATGATAAAAAATTGAAATATCTTTACTTTGGTTACTTGGGATGGGCTGATTGTTTAGTATGTAGCAGAAGCTAGTTTGAAGTTTGCTTTTTTTCGTATGAATAAGCCAAAACAAAATATGCCTGTGAATTAAGTTATAGTTTTGACCTCATGAAAGAAATTTTTAATTATTCACAAGTGAGAAAAATATAAATGAAGTGTTTCATAGATAATTTTTATTGGTTATTGAAGAAAATAATAATAAGCAATGAAAAGGAACTATATTTTGATGCAGAGAGTATCAGTTTTTTGAAAATTAACAGTTGTTAATTTAAATGTTCATCACTTCTAATGTATTTACGATTTTATCAAAGCCATGTAAAACCGATTTTAAGCATTCGAAACGACATATTCAACGTGTATCACACAACTGTTTACCTGTAAGAGATTGCAGAGCAGTTTCCATTTGGATATCTTCAAAAACTTGGTGACGTTTAGCTGAACTTTCAATCAAGTTATAAAGCGATGAAACAACACCAAAATTTTCCGTAATTTACCTAAAGGAGATACTTGTTTCAGACAAGTTGCCACTCCTTTGTATTCTCCTGGCATACAACTTGCACCATCATAAAATTGACCAACTACATTCTGCAATTTTAAATCAAATTTACGTAACCATTTAACCAACAATTCAAATAATGCTTCTCGTGTCGTAAAAGATGTACACTCAAAACCAACAAATATGTCATCAGCATTGAACTTTTTATGGACATATCTGATTATCAATAATACTTGTTCATGATTAGTAATGTCTGTTGTTTTATCTATCATAACAGAATAATATTGAGTAAGTAAATTTTCATGTTTTCAGAAGTTTCTTAATCAATGGAATGATTC
This sequence comes from Rotaria sp. Silwood1, assembly GCA_905250075.1. Lineage (NCBI taxonomy): Eukaryota > Metazoa > Rotifera > Eurotatoria > Philodinida > Philodinidae > Rotaria > Rotaria sp. Silwood1. The sequence goes on along the minus strand of CAJNOP010003244.1, from coordinate 9,248 downwards.
ATCGTTCTCACGACAACCACAAACTAGAAAAATAAGAAAATTAAAGGGTGGTCAAGAAGTTTCGATCCCTCTCAGTAAATCGACGATATTTATAACAAATCTATATATTGTTAAGTGATCGAAATATATAATTTTGTAGAGGAAGATTAAGACTATCATCTGAAAAAAAATATTTCGAAATGCATAAATGTAATACAATATTATGATCATTTTACTAATCTTGAATTAATATTTTTATCTTACATTTTTTGAGAAAGGTTTAAAAAAATTTGTTTCAAGAAAATATCAAAATTATTTATAAGTTTATCACATCGACATTTTGTATAAATATCAATAATCAAATTTTGTGATACGTTGGCCTTGTTTTCGAACGGTTGCTTTTAATCTTTTTGGAATCCTATTAATCATTTTCTCCCATGTCTCTTCAGGAAAAAACTTTTCCATATATCAATAATTTTTTGTTTGACATCATGTAAGGAATTAAACTCATATTTACTTAAGTGTTGTCAAGTGATACTCCACAAGTTTTCTATTGGTCATATATCATCCATCTTCGTAGCTTGATCATCAATATTGATACGTTCAGGTATATTTTCTTCTACAAAGTTTGTAACACCAGATGTACGGTGAATACGAGATGTATCATTCTCAAAAATATAATCATTATCTGGAAACAATTGTTTCATTGTAGGTACATCAACTTCTTCGAATAAATCAATATATCGATGAGCATTTATTGTCTTCTTAGCACCTTTTCCCCATTCATACTGGTCTAAAAACTCATCAATAAAAGCATAAACCCTCGCTCATAACTTTCTTCCGGTAAATATAGCAGTTGATTTGGTACTGAATGTTTGTTAACCCCATAAACAATATTGTTTTTGCTGTTGTTTTTTTTTGTCTGACTCCTATCTTACCACAAAAATCTGTGATTACCATTTTGTCCCATTTGTAATATTTGAATCTTCGACTTCTTTCATATTTTCTCAATAATATCTTTGCACTATTCCGTCTTGCTGCAGTAGGTATTTCAGTAATTTTGGACGTACGTGTTTTGTGATAAGGTTTTAAATTTAAGTCATATTTCAAAATATTTTGAATTGATGATCTGGCGATGTCCAATTTTTGAGCTGTTGCTCGTTGGTCTGGATTTTGTTTGTTCAAATGTCTTTCACGAGTTTCTGTAATATTTAACATGGTTCTTGCGGTTTTGGGTCTTCCTGATCTACGAGCATCTTGGATAGCACTACGTTTAATTGTTCTTTTAACAAACGAAAGTAATCCACTTTTGCTGATATAATTTGGTGTATAATAATTCCATAATGCTGAAATAATTTTATTCGCTGACTAACCATGCATTCTTCGTAATGACAATACATTCATTCTCCATTTCAAATGTTTTTGGTGATCTTTTACATTGATATCATACGTATTTGTTTTTAGTATAATCATTTAATATTTACTGTCACTATAAGGTTCATCACCATCTATTTTCAGATTTGTGTTTTGTCAAATTTATCGAAACTGATGGATTTACCTTTTTACAAAATATACATTATAATTCAAATAAATCGGAAAGACAACATAATCGAGTAAAATCAGCCCTTATTTTTCTTCTTATTTTCATCTAACACCCTGTATTTGGCTTTAAAACAAAAACTCGAAGTTTTTAACAAAACTATAAAACTGTCGGAAAGAAAAATCTAAGCAATGGGCGTCTTAGAGAATAAATTGGAAACAGTGAACTTCATAAAATAAAACTGTCAATATGAAAGCCATTAACAATATACATAGTGTTATAAAACTGCAATCATAATCAGCAAATATGGTGAATATTATTCTATTAAAATGACAAGTCTGATAAAAAATCCCTGTGAACAAAAAACATACAACTATTATAAAAAATTCTTTGTTTATTTTTCTCAAAAAAGTAGGATAAAAATATTCACTCAAGGTTAGTCAAATGATCATAACATTGTATTACATTTATGCATTTCGAAATATTTTTTTTTCAGATGATAGCCCTAATCTTCCTCTACAAAATTATATATTTCGATCACTTAACAATATATAGATTTATTATAAATATCATCGATTTACTGAGAGAGGTCGAAACTTTTTGGCCACCCTTTATTTGATTAAAAATTCACATCACACTCTCACAATGAAAAGGAAAAATGACGATAATATTTGAACAGCTTACATGCAAGTTCTTCTTTCGCTACCTACACAATTGATTTTATTATTTCGCTTATATATGATCGATTTTCTGCAACTTGCTTAGCATGTTGGGTGCCTAATAATTTTAAAACATCACTCTTGCTACTATAATTATGTTTCATACATTTCAATATTGCTAAAACTTCTTTGTGAGGAATAGAAGACTAATGACAGTTAAGCCTCTAACAGACCCATTTTGCCAATTTTTAAAATCAGTTAGAATGAATCATTCACCTGTTTAATCAGTTCGAAAAGATAAATGACATACGCAACAAAAGTCACGATCTTAAGCTTCACTATATTCTAATCATGGATAAATACTGTACCATTGTTGACAAAAATGACAGTTATTAAGTGTTTGGAAATTTCACATCAGGTTGTTAGAGCCCTAAAACAACGGATTGTTTGACTACTGCTAGACCTGTACAAGGATCTCTTTCGTTAGATGACGTTGAACATATTGTTGTTGAATCACTGTTTTGATCAATCTTCAACCGTTTAGAAGATGATTCACGTTCATCTTCATCTGTTTCATTCTCTGTCACCATACTAGATTCTTTTTTTGGTTTCTTAGCAATGGGTCTCTCCTTTTCTTAAGTATAGGTAATATACTTTTATTGATAAATGAATAAGTTATTCGAGAAGGTAAATAGAAGAACGGATGCACTTGAATACAAGTAAAGAAACAAAATTAAAGGAAGCAGCTGATTCATTTCTTTCGAATAAGCGATTCTTATTGATTCTTCACAGACTCAAAACTCAACAAATAAGTATTATTGTTCTCTAACTAACACCACAGTTCATAGTTTGCATGGTGCTGTTTCTCAATATAATACATATTTTAAGTGTCGTAGTTGCCTCCAATCGTCTCTTGATGGTTCATTCATGATCGTATAGATAAAGCATAAACACTTCAGTAAAGATGTTCTTGTTTTTATAATCGATTGTCATCTTCATTAGCTTGCCAACAGATTTCCATTATGCAATAAGACATAATTATGGGCACCAACATAAACAAAGGTATCATTGGCAATAGACAAATATTTGCAAGGTGAAGCGATCAGCTAAGTGAATTTTTTTTTCTTTCTGCATGATGAGAAATAGAAAGCAAGATGATCGGTGCTACAGTGCCCAGACTGACTGCAAGCCATAATGACAACAAGATCTAACACTTATAATATTCTTCGCGGCATACACATGTAGATTCATAGTCGATAGTTAAAGCAAAAAACGTAAGTATCAGAAACACTTTTAGTAAAAGAGTGACACAGGCCAATGAGAAACTGTATGTGACAAGACCACGTTGATAATGATCACCAGAAGATGTATGACTAAAGGATGCACAATTGATACAGATTAATATCTACTCAGCCAGTATGAAAAGACCAATAAAATAAGTACAATAACAACACGTTGAGATGATGAACTGAGACGAGAGCACATGGCGAACTAGAGAGCAAAACGAGAAATAATAGAAGTGTTCCGTCAATCAAGTGAAAGTGGAAGAAAAAGGAGAGCAATAATTGATCAGTGATGAGTTGTTTCGTATAGCCACCTATTTTTCTTTCCATATTATTGTAAGAGGAACGGTTGAAACATCTAGAAAGTCACATAAGTTCATTTTTTTAGTAGAATAATATCATCATGAGATTCAGCTATGTGAAGAGAGAGAAAGAACCTACTTTTCAATGTATACAATGTACATCTTCAACTTGATATTCTCTTCAGGCATATTTGTTCATACTAGAAACTCAAACTGGAAAACAACATCGCTTGATGCTAGAATGTACATTTATCAGATATTTGCAAAAGTTTATGAGGCTTTATCGTCTATGAAGCTGACTTGCTAGCTGTGGTTCTTCTCGTTGATTTGCAAAACGTCTCATTCAAAATTATCATTTGCGCATAGTCGAACTAATACTGAACAAAAGTGCAAAGATATCGTAAAAACTGCCAAACGATATGTCAAAAAAGGAGCAGTATGCCTTCTTCCAATTCTGTCACAAGTGACAGTATTTCTGCGCCTAATGCATCTCTCAACATTTCTGATTCTAAATAAATATAATGAGCTAACAAGAAGAAAGAAGTCCTGTGTTGCGCCTGCTGAGACTCGGCTGAACGTCGTAGATCAACAAACATGAAGATACAAAAAAAAAGTCATAGTTAGAATTGTGAAAAAAATAATGGCTTTTATTGAAAGAAGTCTTTCTTTGTTCTGAGAGAGAGCATTGCTTTGCGCTAAGAACTGAATAGATTGGAAAAATTCAGATGTGACGTCAAAAGTGTTGGAGGAGAGCTTTGATTCAAAATGACAGCTCATCAATACTTTCTTTCTTTGTTTATGTTGACTCGCCTCTACAACTCACTTCAATATTCTTCGTATTGGCGTCAATACATGCAAAATAGAGATCAAGTTTTCTTTAATCTAGTTTAGTCGTAACCTATATAACATTTTAGTAGAGAAACTTAGGGTATATTACCTAGGAAAGTACATATAAAGAGAAACGAAAGAATGAGAAAAGGAAAGATAGGCAGAAAAAAAATAAAAGAGATATGTAATAGTTTTATACAATAAGCATCATCCTCTTTCACTAGTTTTACTCCAAGGGTTGACAAACAGTCAACTCCATCAGACACATGAATAAAGACACCCATACCCGTCGAATCTGCCTATGATAAATCCAGGTCTAATCACCTGCAACAGTATTACATAACTATCATGATCCGTCATAGAATTTTGCTCAATTCAATATTTCCATCGATTAGCTCGGAAATCGAACAATCATGTGGATATCCATCATTGACATTCTTTTCCTTCATGAAAATACTTCGACTATCATATAACTGTTGGACATGATAGAGCATTAAGTTCCAATGCTGTTGTAAGTTTTTCGTGAGTTGTCTCGGCATCTATTCCCAAAACAGCCCAAATTTTAATATAGTATTGATTGAATCCATTATCCATTTTACAATTTTTGTTACTCGGAGTAACTTGTATCTGAAAAAATATTAAACGTGAAATCGACACTATTGTTTAGGGATTATAAACATTTCTTAGTTGTAATTTCGTCTGTTCATTGTATTTTTGTATATTCTTTCTTTCGACTTAATGATACTAGCTGACTCTTGAGAAAATAGTAATGTCTGCGACAGACGTGATCTAAAATATTCCTTATTTCTTTAAGTAACGACTCGCTTTTCTTCGTGACTAGCTAATAGAGTGTTGATCATGTAATCACTTTGCTTACTCTCTCTCTTGCGTCACTTGATCACATAAATTTCAAAATAGCTCGTATGGACAGTATTTGTAACAAATTGATGACGAGATGTGCTTTTGATTAAAGTTTAAGAATGGTAAAAAATAAGAGAAAAAAAAGAAACCTTGTTAGTTTCCTCCATTGAAATCAGTTATTGTTTTTTTTCAAAATAATCAAAAGCTGAATAATAACAAATTTAATTTTTTTTTCTTGTCTATTCATCATTCTATAAATTACCAAGCGAAGTACACTCGTAAACTAGTATATAGCGAACGATCGTACTATTACAGTGAGCTCGATTACTAAATTAGATGACTCTATTATTATTGGAGTTATTTATCCAATAAAAAAACTTCCATTTGGCACTGTCTACTGTAAGCAGTTTAAGTCATCTTTCTTCAACAATGCGACTGGAAGAAATCTCTCCTGAGATGATTTCATCATCATCAACAACTTTAAAGTAGGACTTATTTTGCAAAAGCTTTTTTTTTACGGAGAAAAAAGAATTTTCTTAGATCAACAAGGTTTGTAACGCGTTATGGAGAACATTGTAATAGCAAACGAACAAAAATAATGATATTCAGCGTTATTACTCTGCTGGTTTTGGTGATAATTATTTTGATAGTTATGATGATTGTTCTTCGAAATTCACAGAATACAACAAATAAAATAACATCATCAATAACACCAGACAATGCTAATTCATATTCTGGTAAAAATATTAGTAGCATAACATGTTATTAAAGATAAAAAAGAAAATTGTAATTCATTGACTTAATTGATGAATATTTAGACACAACAGCATCAACAATCTATGATGTTGGTAATGGTGGAGTTAGTGGTGATCCACCTTGTTCATCATATACAGTTGTGAACGATCCTTTGCGCAGTATAGCTACGTCTGGAATAGGTGGTTCCTGTGATAATGGACCCTTATTCAATACAAGTATTGGTGGTAGATGGATTCGTTTTATGGGTACAGGAGGTAGTATTATACCGATGATATCTCCAGGAATAAATCATTGTGGTGCTTATCTAGCAGGATGGTTCAATGGAACATTACCCTCAATGATAGAAACAAAAATTAGTGGGAATATATGCTTCGAAGGATATATTTCAACCTGTCTATTCCATTTCTCTGTTTCAGTTGTCAATTGTAACAGTTTTTATGTTTATTTTTTGCCACCATTGAGTATGTGTAATGCACGTTATTGCACAACATGACTTTTATTTGATCTGTATTTTTAAGGCACAAGAGATTTTTTCTTTTTCTTTTGTAGTTTTTTTTATTGTCTACCAGAAATCGACTCATGATTTAAAACAAATAAAGAAGTATGGCTGCCATATATTGAAGGCAGACATTGGTAACAAGAAAAGAATAATAAAGAGAATGTGATTATAAGAACTTTGCGATTTTTTCTCTTATAGTGTATTTATTTCTTTTTGTTTTTCATTTGATTTAAAATTGAATCTATCGAGTATTTCAACTATAAAAACAAAATAAGAGATGCTGCCTGTTTGAATTAGTCTCAAGTAGTTCTGACTGAGCGAATTTATGTACTTACTGATGATTGTTTGAGATAGTCTTTTATTCATTTATTATGTTTATTAGCAATACAGTAGTGGACTAAATTTTTCGTACACTTCTTTTCAATTATAAATTGATTAACAAGTTGTCTTTTGACACGCATTTTTTTCCTTATAGTATAGTCATTGTCTATAGAATATCCACGCTAAAATTCACCTCAGAAAATTGAATCGTACTTGAACTAGACTGATAACAATACCCTGTGGATGAATAGGAAAAAAGATGGATTCTATTTATGTGCATAGACTTGTCAAAGGAAAAGTTTCTATGGAGCAACTTGCCTACTTTTTCCGAACTACAACATGAGATCTATGGAATAACATTACTGGAGATGATTTTCAGAGATTTCGAAATTCTACCAATTTCAATGGGAATTTAATATACATTAAAAACATTCCTGCCGACTAGACTGATGAGCCTCAGCTATAGTATATATTCTAATAATTTTAACTTTAGCTCTCACCAGAGATGCCAACAGGCCACTTTTTTCCGGCCTGGCCTGGCCTGACCTAGCCTACAGGCCAGGCCAAAAATCAAAGAGTGGCCTGCGGCCTGGCCTGGCCTGACCTGCAGGCCAAACCAGGCCAATTGATGTTTCTGATTTTTCAAATCCATTAAATTCTATAACTCTGCATTAATGCATGATTCCAATTTCAATTATTTATTTAATTTATTTTGATGAAGATAATGAAATAACAAGTTTTTCCACAAAATAGCAAATTAAAACAAAGAGACAATCATCTTAAATATTTTTCATACAAGAAAGACTTGAATTTACGAGATTTTTTGATGATATCAATACTTCTTCGCATAATCGAAAGATATTTAAGCATAATAACAAAAACAACATATAATTCGGGATACGACGAAGAATTAAAAGAAAATACAAATCCAAAAATAGACCAATATGAGCCAACAGGAGATGATTTATTATTATCAACAATATCGTATTGTTGTTTTTCATGTTTTAATAAATAACATATTCGTTCACTAGAATATGATAACGAATTTGACGAAGAAGATGATGAAACATTTGTATTTGACGAAGAAGAAAATGTTGAAACATTTGTATTTGATGATGTAGTAGTAGATCAAACAGGAGAGATTGATAAGATATGAATATCATCAATTGACATTGAAGAAATAGATGAAGTAGAAGATGTTGATAAACGATGAATATGTTCAGTTGACATTGTTTATTTAAGTTGTTGCCAATAAAAAAAAATGTAAAAAGAAATGTGTTTTGTCTTTCAATTAAAAAAAATCATTGTTTGCTTTATTTTCGCTGAAATAAATCAACCATAAATATTGTCTCCTCTCCTTTATTCATTCAATTCGTTTACTCTTGTGGTTTATACTATTCACCAATCATGAATGACGAAGTTAAAAGTGAAAAAAATCATCAACTCGTGGTGTCATTTCATGTTTTAAGATGACTACTAGAGAAATGAATATCATTTCGCAGCCAGGCCACCCATTTTGGCCTGGCCTGGCCTGGTAACCAGGCCGGACATTAGATGGACGGATCAGACCAGGCCAAAATTTTAAAATTCAGCCTGGCCAGGTGGCCTGACCTGGCACGCCACCCGGCGCCTGCCAGGCAGCAGGCCAGGCCGGCAGCTCTGGCTCTCACACGTATTCTATATTGATATTTTTTCAGGATAGCTAGCGAAAGTTCACTCTATTTGGACCATTGGCGCGATGGCCGTATGCATGGAAAGACACATAAAAGCAGAAGAAAAGAAAAAAGAAGAGAATATACGAGGCAAAAAAAGAACTCAAAGAACTTGTGTAACATAGGGAAAAAACAACAGATGATATTCACTAAGTCCTAGAGATAGAATCAATATGTTATGCTTTTGTACATAGACATCCAGGACAAAAAAATTCGAGAATCAGATTCAACGGGATCACGGTGGATATTCATAAAAATGCTGAATATCATTTAGTCTCTTGTGGGATGATAACTCTTAAATCGAGAAATAGCGAGTCTATATTCGGATGTTTATCATCGTGAAAAATTGTATTTGTACTATCTAGAGCTCATACAGAACTATTTTTTTTGCTCGATATTGCACTCATCTGAACTTTTAACAATTAAATAATCTCTCGGTTAGATATATTCGTCAAAAGGAATCTGAAATTTAAGAAAAAAAATCAAATATAATTATAAATAAAACTTA
>CAJNOP010003243.1:0-13780 GCA_905250075.1 Rotaria sp. Silwood1 | reverse complement strand
TTGACCAGAAATATAAATAGAGGAAAAGCAATATCATTCTTCCCCTTATTTTAGATTAATCAATGTAACGACCATTTTATTAGTCTTGACCCTTCTCCTTGAAAATAAAGATAGATTGAGTCGCCAACTTCAAGTTCTCTCTCGAGGCCTTTTTTCGAGATACTATTCTTTAGTCTCCATGTTAGACATTGTATCTCCATGAGGATCAACAGCTTCATCATCTTTCACAATTCAATCGTAAAGAGATTACCCTAAAAGCTTTTTGTTTGATCATAGGTTAGGAAATCATTACTTCCGATTGTTGCTTGTATGCATGCACCAGCAACTTCGGTCTTGAAATTTGTGAATGATCTTCTAGCACTCATATTTCTAAAAGATAGAATAAAACCCTGAAAATTATTTTATACAGACAACTGTTTATGCTCGATTCAATGGCCAAATCAGAATTTCGACCAAATGTACATGAAAAATAAAATAGACAGATTTCAGGAGCTTTTTTTTTGAGAAAATCAATTTTTGCGGCGGTTCTTACTACGGCCAGTGCATGACCCGAATCAACACTAAATATTGGTTTCTACACAACTTGACGAGAGCTAAAAGACTAGCATACGTAAATCGTGCCGGAGGATAGTTCTGTGAAAAGTGGGCGGAACTGCGCGGAAGTACCTAGCAACAATCATTCAAGAGATAATCAATATCTTACGATCGATCGGTTAAACTATTTTTTCATCTTTCTATGGGATGAGTGATGCGAATAAATGGGTGATGACCAATGAATGAGGTTTCCTTTTTTTGCTTGGATCCTTACCCTTATACTCAAGATTCCTGATCATACTAATTTTAGTGATTGGATTTTTCTGACCATTATAACAAAGTGATAGGTTCTTTTATATTTTATTCAAATAGAATAAAACATGCGTAAAAATGGTAATATTTTATCGCTGTATTGGTTGCTGTTTTCTCCAAGACAAAATCAGAAAATTACGATTGTTATAAGTGTAGAAAAGAGAACAAAAAATATTTTTTAGTTTTTGATTTCAGGTTCACGTTTTTGTTGATGTGTCGACCAGTTAATATCGAGCAAATCCGTTGGAGCGAGTTTTTCTATGAACGGCAACTGATCCTTTTTCTTTGTTTCAGGAAGTCGAATCCCACTCATGATTCTCACTAAATCATCAATTCTTTTTTTTCCAACGCTACTGTTTCTTTTTTCATTTTGTTTATCTCTTCATGGACAATTTTATTGAATTCTTGTTGAAGTTGTGAATACTTCTGTGATAAAAATTCCAGTGTAGAATTGATGTTACTTGCATAGTCGAGCTGTTTGAGACGCTCATTAATTCGTTTCAATTCCAGTTTGCTGCCGTATATTTTGCCTTTCGACAGCTTCATTTGAATCGTCTTGTTCTTGTCTAATCTCTTTAATTTTTTTCGACTTTTTTTCAAATGTTTTGGAGGTCGTGTGAAGCGTTGTCATTTGCTCAGTTAATTGTGCAATTTTTCCTTCGTGTTCAGTTTGTATGATCTTCAACATATCTTGATTCTTGGCTATTTCATTCAAATCTGTTTATAATTCTTCGATTTCACTTCTCAGTTTGTTCATGTCATCGTATGCGGCGTTTCTCTCGTTTATCAAGCTTTTCACATTCGTTTTTAATGAATCCATTTCGCTGCGGTAGTCGTGAAAATCATGTTACAGTTTCGTCAAACGTGCAGTGAGTTCATCAACATTAGAATCCGCTATATTTAATTGCTTTCGCAATGGCGAAGCAGAAGAACTTCGTTCTGTTTTTGTCGATTTCCTTTGACATCAGATGAGAAACAAGAGATTTGTTTCAAGAGATTTTGTCCATATTTCTCCTTACTTTCTCGGTTTATTTGAAACGCAAACGGGGCCGATTGGAAAGGCTGATGCATGAGATATTTTCGGCATTCTGAGCAAAATTTTCACGGATTAATTCCTGAAAATGCATGAACACAACTGTTCCAAGTATGAGTAATTGTTTGTCTGAATTCAAAGATTCTTGTTGTTTTGACTGTTTCGCAGTAAATTGCTCTAGAAATTCTATTCTTCATGAAACACAGTCATTGGATACACTTGCAATGATTCACGTGGTTATTGATAAAAATGTTGTCTCATCGAGAACAGAAGACAAAGAAGATTTCTCCGATAACTATTGATTTAAATTAGATAAGAGTTCCTGTCTTTCTACCGATTAATATTTAAAAACCAAGTTATGTCCAATTGAAAAAATACGCCTAGAATCACAAGACGAAAACCTTCTACATCAGCTAGTAAGCATCATTAGCTTTGGTCAATCAGACATCTGAAAACTTTTTCCCAGGATAGTTCTATCGATTTTCTGGTTTAGAAGGTGGGGGTGTAAAAAAATTAGACTCCCATCCACACTCACACCCACACCCAAAAAAATGTCATATTGCATTGGCTTTGTTAAATTTCAATGATTGAGCATCAATAGCATTCATGGATGGTAAAATATTTTTCATAAAGCGACCATAAGTACCTTGATTTGTAAAACTTAAATATAATATTGTTTGATCAATGATCGCATCAATTTTTTTATTTATACCACGAAATGAATACCATAAATCATTTGACTTGAAATATTAAAAAACTTCTTGCCAAAGTTCCATGTGACAAAAATTCAATTATACTGTAGTATATATTACTTGACATTTTCGATCTAGAACATATGGATGTAGGTGCTGGATGCCATTATTAATGAGAACCATTAACACCCACACCCCAGTAAAACGAGGACCTTCACATTAGTATCTTTACTCTCAAGATACTCCCACGCTTCCTCATTTTTATCTTTAGTATAAGGTTATCAATGGTTGTATGGTTAAATAATGTTAGAGGCAAATTTAAAAGACTTTCGCCACCAGTATGTGTAAAATTCTCTTGGAAATAAAGACTAACATAGCAGATAGAGCTCAATAAAAAAGTTTGGATATTCTTTGCTTCTGAACAGTACTTTCAATGGAGAGTCTTGCAAGGTATACTAATTTCATATTGTTTCAATCTTGCATTGATTGTTTGTACATGAAACCATTGTAATGTCGAGTAGTTCTTCGGCTCGCAGGAAAAGAAAACTAATTCAATGTTTCATATTGATAGAGAGAAAAAAATTCATCACTGTTCGTTGGCGTCAGAAAGCAGTCAACAGGCTTTAATTTTCATCCAAAAAGAAAATAACCTTGTTTTAAATAACCATGTGAAGTAAGTATCATAAATAACTGGAGTTCTCTTGTTGTTTTGCAAGATTACTTTTAATATTTCATTATGCATGCGTCTTACTACGTTAGTTGTAGAAATCATAGTTTGTTTCTTCTTAACGTACATGTTTTATTTATCAATCAACATCAGTAATGGTATTTCCGTCGACAACTAGATTTAATGATTGGAGACAATTATCCAAGAAAATCATTATAATAAGCCTATTAGTTCTCAGCATGTATCATGTAAAGTACTCTACTAATCGTAAACAAATGAGAAAGATTATCACTTTTGACGAACCTAATATTCCGACATTAGACAACAGCATAAAACGAAATAAAAATATATTTGTTCAAGCATTAGTTTATAATAAAACATTCGCTCCTGCAAGAATACAATTGGAAACATTTAGTCACGATTATGAAGAGCTGTCAGTGAGACAAACCATAAATGGACCTGTTCACTACTATAGTATTGAACAAATTTATTTTGCAATTACAACTAATCGATATCGAATTCGAGAGACAATTGAATTTTTGAAATTTTGGGCAATAACACCAGATATTCGATGTTTAATGGTTTTTGAGAGCAAAAGTTTGCCCTCTGAGAATTATATCCAAAGATACCTTGCAACTCATGGAATTTCATGTAAAATACAAACTTCAAATGCCACTCGTTATGAAGAGCGATATCTCGAGTTAATTCAACAAGTTTGGTATTCATCAAATACAAGTTCATATGTTGATTTGGAAAAAGTGGCATGGTTTGCTTTTGGAGATGACGATACTGTTTGGTTCCTAAACAATCTATTACAAACATTAAAATACTACAATGCATCTGATCCAATCTATTTAGGTAATATTTCTGACAACTTAGATGCCCTTCAACGTCATGGAACTTATTTCGCTTTTGGAGGTGGTGGTATTCTTTTAAGTCGAACTTTAGCATTACAAGCAGCACAGCAGAGTAAAGATTGTCAACGACTCGTTCATAATACGTTTGGTGGTGATATGATGATCGGCAAATGTATTAATGAAATATTAAAAATAAATTTGACAAAAAACAAGAATTTTCACCAAATGGACCATATTGGAGATATGGACGGCTTTTTGGAAAGTGGCATCGAGGGACTTGTTTCTCTACATCACATGTTCTCTTACTGGGAACCGTTTTCTGAAGAACATGCTACAAATACCGTAGGAGCAATGAATCTTTTCAAACTAGCTTATCAAAAGTTAGGTCATCATTTTTTGAAAAGATACGTCCGATTGGATCGCCAAGCCAATCGAACATTCCTATTAACTATGGGATATTCATTTAGTTTATTTGATCGGATATTAACACATGAAGAGCTGATGAAAGTGGAAAAAACATGGTGTTGTAGTGATTTCGTCGGCAGACAAACCAGACCGAAAGAAATGAACAAAACAACATGGTATTTTCGAGCTGTAACAAATGAAACGAGTAGATGTGAAATGATTTACGAGTACAACAATGTCGTTCGAGTCATCTCATTGCCTATGAAATTGATCATTTCAATGACTTGAATGAAACAAAGATATGACTTTCTTTACCATCAAATAAGGATATTATTGTCAACAACCTATTCTACATTTGAGTTTATCAAGACTTTTAAAACTGTTAGAGACAAATCCAAAAAAGCGCCTGTCTATCGAAACATAAGTATCCTCAAACTGGTATCCCAAGGGTGTGGGTATGGACGTGGGCGCATGGCTTAGGTATTGTAGTCAACTAAAGACACACAGACTCCCACACATCCACATCTCGTTAAAATCCTTATAATCAGCAGTTTGACATCAGTGCATTCGACAACCTGTAAGAAACTGTGTACTCGATCACCGTGAGTTTATCAATATGAGAGTGCTTGTTAGTTTTAGTTGAAAAACGATATCTAAGTCGACCGTTTCAATCACTCGAACTGACATCTTCATAAGACCTGGAACGGCAATAAAAAGATATTATTTCTGCCGTAAATGGCGCACAAGAGAGCACAGTTTTTAGCTGTTATCCACCAGTTTTAGGGCTTTAATCCGTCAAACTAGAGTACGGAACGTTTTTAATTCAGATGGAGATGATACCATTTCATGCCGTTTCCATCGAATAACAATGAATCCTATTCATACCATTTTAACCGCCTTTTAGTATCTCAAATATAAAGTTATCTGACCTTTAGGGTCATATTTAGTTGTTTTTTTTACCTGTAAAATAAATCAAAATATTATTGTAATGGATTTCAAATGATAGATGATATCAAACAAAAAGAATTATGGGAATTTCAAAAAACAATTATCTAAGATAAAACAAATAATCCAAAATAAAAAGCGAGAACCTAAAATAAAAGAGTAGGCAACAATAAAAAACGCCTCTACAAATTCTAATCGAAATATGATTTTAAATAATAAAACATCATAATTCAAATTAAGAAAACTTACTTATATTGTGCTAATCATGACCGCAATTTAAAATATATGCATTGATAATTCTCAACTAAATTTGAAATCATTTATCAACAGTGAACGCATGTTCTTCTACATTCTATTCGTCCGCTCTCAATACATGAATTGAAGTGAAAAATTAATATGGCTAATCAAGCTGTATCTTAATCTACAAGTTAAAAAATATAAATAATTGAAAACAAAAAAATTTATCTCTGTGGAAACCAATTGATAAAGAATCTAAAAGAAAAAAAAACATTCAGATGAAAATAATACTTTTATATAATTCGAATAACATACTAATGTAAAACAAGAAAAACATCGTATAAGTAAAATAGACTTATTAATGATTGATCTCGCTCATTGAAATCGACTGAAAGAAATTCAGGCTACTTCATATGTAATGGATCAAGCGAAGTTGTTCAATTGAAAATAGTTGATGAAATCAAAATAGATTGAACTAGATTTCAAAAGTAATATCGATATTTATTCTGTAGAAAGGAGAAATCTGATGGTGTTTGAGCAATGGGAAAGAGTACAAAAATAAGTATAATAATTGTGTAAAATCTCGTGAGAAATTTTATATTGAAAATGGCTAAGTTGGATCTATTTTGCTAAATAACTTTCTTTTAAGACTTTATAAATATAATGATAAGTGCCTGTTTATCTATTTCATTAGATGTATACAATGAGTTTTTATCAATAGACAGAATATGGTATTGTAACGACAAAAACCGATCGCTATAACGATAGCCGATTTCGACGATGCACAGACGACTGCCTTACACGATCATCGTCTATCATATTATTCAGCCATTTTACAGGGCGTCGTAAACGATCAGCGTAACTGTAACCGTTTTCATCCTTTTCCGACCGTTAATGACCGTCTAAGAGCCGTTCTTTTTTACCTGAGTATCCATAACAATGACATGAGAGTACCCACTCAAACAGACTGCATTTCAAGTTAACTGTTGAAGCATAACAACGGATACCAAAATTTATTGATGCTTCGTGAAAATGATCACTTGCGGAAGCAAGAAGAGTGCTCAGACGATGAGCAAACATAGAAGTTTCCTGAAATGAATAACTAGATTCGGATTGCGATGCATTTATTGTGCTTTATTTTCATTTTCTCAGGGAACTTTTGCGTTTATGAAGTCTTCCGTGATCTTTATCATGATCGGATATGAGTCTCAAACATTAACAGTGGTCAAGCATTCGAGCAAAGACGGTTGATAATGAATATTGAGTCATATGCAGAAAAACTTAAGCCCCCCCCCTCAAAAAAAAGTCACTTTTCGTCAGAATCATCGAAATTGAGGAAAATTCATGGGGAAACAACCCATCATCTACTCTTTCATATGCGACAAAAATTTTTATTCAGCATCTCTTTTTTTTTTCAAAAATGTTGGAAGATTTTCGTCACCCCCTATTCGAAAAACAGACCGTTTTTACAAAAAAACCGAAAATCATTTTTCGTTTTTCTCAGAACGTGGGTGCAACGACGTATCTCCAGCAGAACTCCATCACAGTAAGAGATAAAGTCAAATATTTTTTTTTGTTTGAAAGCTTATGTGCAGGGCTAGCGACTCTCGTGGCCCTTTTTTAAAATAAGCTTTTTTATTATCATAGAAGATAACATCTCTATCGGAGCAGCGCAATTTTTAGAGAGATTTTTTGAGTCATTGAACTTTCGCTCCGTTTTTTTCCCCTAAAAAATAAGTCTTTAAAAAAAAGGATCACAAGAGTCGCTGCATTCTGACATGCTTCTTCTAACAAAAAAAAATTAAATGTCTAGAATGAAGACCCACAGAGAAAACTTGGAGATACTAAAGAGCTATTTTTGGCCCTTGTTTGGTGCATATCTCGGTTAAACATCGTGCTATAGAGCTGAAAATTTGACCATAGCCATGTCTCACCAGCCCCAACATATCCTGAAATTTTCATGTCATTTGA
This sequence comes from Rotaria sp. Silwood1, assembly GCA_905250075.1. Lineage (NCBI taxonomy): Eukaryota > Metazoa > Rotifera > Eurotatoria > Philodinida > Philodinidae > Rotaria > Rotaria sp. Silwood1. Next base: position 6,127 of record CAJNOP010003243.1, on the reverse strand, counting down.
GTGTTCCTGGGCTGAGGGTGTGGGTTTGGGTGGGTGTGGGTGTGGGTATGGGTGGGTGTGGGTGTGAGTGTGGGTGTAGGTGTAGGTGGGTGTGTGTGTGGGGTCGGTGTGGGTGTGAGGGTGTGGGTGGGTGTGGGTGTGAGTGTGGGGTGTGGGTGTGGGGATGGGGGTGGGTGTTATTCAGATCTTTACACACCACGCCCGCACAGCTACGCCCACAATGACATCGACACCCACACCCCACGTCCCACGCCCTTACTATAGTTTTTGTTAAAAAGAAACTTTCTCTACTAGATCGACAATTTAAGGAAAAGATTTCTAACTATTAAATCATAATCAATAAACACGAAGTCTTTCGATTTTTTTCTTAATTTAATTGAGTCTAAATTACGGATAAATAGGAACTGAAAAGAGAACAATCAATAATGATAAGATTTCATTTTTAACAGAAAAAGACTTTAGCGAAGTATTGACAACTTGAATAAAAAAAAGTAACAAATTCTATGATACTTGAACTATTTCAAAGTTGGATAAAGTCTTTCGATCTTTTTCTTCCTGCTTTAAATATATAAGAATGAATAATATAGAATTCATCGAATATATTAAAATACTTTATGTTAAAAATATTCGTATCTTTATCTCTAAATAGAATTTCATTTAACTCTTTATATATTCAAAATGTTAATTTTTTCCATGAGAAGTATTTTATCGCGTCATTAAACTCATTATGATATGACTAAATCAACGTCATCAATAGGCAAAATAAATTCTACTTTAGTACACTGAACGACAAGCGTGTTTTGTGAAACACGATCTGAGAGTGTTGAAGTATATAGGGTAGAAATTTGGATCCACCCCCTCTCCCCACAAATCGTGACAGACTGTGATAGGCACCCTTCATGGATCGTTAGAGCGACTGATAGTTGCCTTCAAGAGACTATCAGATGTTATGTACAACTAACATCTAATTGGAGTATTTCCTTTATCGAGTTCTATTCTGTAAATTTAGCAATGTTGCTGGAATACGTCCAGTATATGTAAAGAAGAGTCGTTTTTAAGGAATTAGTAACAATAGAAGTATCGTGTTTCACATTTTAATCTCGCAGAGATGTGCTAACCGCTTTTTCTTATGCATTTGTTCGACACACTGATTATGCAAAGGATATGTTCTAGGGTTTAATAAAAGCAATAAAATGATGAACGTTTCAACAACGCAAATGATTTTGTATATAAAACGTTAATTTGATCGTAATGAAAAGAGAGAGAAATATACATATCGTCATTTGTATCAATATTGCGAATGATGTCTAGAAATGTTTTTTTAATGTTTAGAATACCTGTTAAATAATTCATTTATTAATATACAAAAGAAATTCTTCTTAAATAAATTCAAAAAGAAAACTTCTAATGAACTCTAACATAGAATCAATAGATCTAACTACATTCAAGAATATAAATTGAATAACATTTTTATCGAATATATATACAATGAAATATTACAAAACTTTGATAATATAAATACTCATATTATCCGAAGTTTTTAATTTTAAACATTGATCTAATAATTGTGATGCAATATTTTCAAGTGATGTATTTGATGCTTTTTGAGAAACAAATAATGCAACTTGTTCATTCGTCATAACATCCCAAATTCCATCACAAGCAAGAATAACAAATGCTGCTAATGATTTTTTCGGATATTGAATTATATCAGGTAAAGCTGGAATTAAACGTTTATCTAATAAATAATCACCGAATGCTCGACTAACAGCAAGTATATCTTCAACACGTGCAACATCATTTTCATATTGAGTTATTCTTCCTCCAGCTCTATGAATTCGTTCTTGTTCTTGTACAACATCTGGTTTATGATCTTTAATTAAAATAAATATTTTTAAATAAAAAAAAAATAAAGAAATGTAATAACCTTTAGTATATGCTAAAACTTGTCCATCATTTGAAATAATTATTGCACGAGAATCACCAACATTAATCAAATAAATATATTTTGGTCCGATTAAACATGTTATCTAAATATTTTAAACAAAAAGATAATTAAATAAGAAATAATTTGGTTAATAAAGATAATTTACACAAACAGATCCACTTCGATCATTAACTAAATTAGCTAATTTTTCATCTAATTGAAGAAATGTTTTCTTTGTAATGTAATTTAATTGATTTTTATTGATTCCAGATAAATAAATAGATTCATCATTAGAATTAATTCCAGTTTGATTTAATGCATCGATTAAATATTTATCAAGAAGATTAGCTGCATTTTTTGCTGTATCAATACCTAAAAAAAAATAATAAACAAGTATTAAATAAAAAAAAAACAGAAAAATTCTTAAACCATTATGTCCATCAAAAATAGCAAAATAAGACCAAAATTTCCATGAATGATTATCAATTGGAACTAAATGTGTATGAAAATCTTCATTTGATATTCTCCATCCTTGCATACCACCAAAAGCAAATGATTGACCATGATCTAATTCTTTTCTTGTATTTGGATTATTTAAAAAGATATTTGCAAATTTTTGTTTAGGCTTTTTCTGAAACATTATTGAGAGAATGCCAATTATCATCAAAAAAGTGCATCATCTTTTATATAGCGTTCAAATAGAACGACATACAAAACTATATTGCACTCATTCACTTCCGTTTGTTCTGCACTTTTTAATCCAGCAATAGGAGACATATGACGAATGACTTTTATCTTGATATTGACTCTTCGTTTAATCGCTGAAGATTTTTTGGTTCATTTTTCTGTTCTTTGCTAGTCGTACAAATATATTATAAATATTACTCTCCAATATAAAATACATTCTGTTGTCAAGTTTATTTACAAGGTTCTTGCAATATATGATGCATCTGTCAATCATTTTTTGAGAATATTTACTTATAGGCTATTTTCAGATCATGTCATTCTATTTTTTGACTATTTTCGAATAATAAGAGGTCTTCATGCAATCTAAGTTAAAATGTGTCGCATGTGTCGTGTTTTGCGACACATTAAAGTGCGACACGAGGAGCTTTACCGCGACATATTTTCTCCAGCAGGACTACGACACATTTCATTCGACACATGCGACACATTTTCTATTGGTTCTTTTGGAAAATCATATTTCGATGTTTTTTCAATTAAATTCCATTTAATTATTCCTATTCTGAAAACTCAAGCTGGTCGGGTCCTAGGATCTGTCCAATCTCGAGTTGTTCCGATTTGTATCAGATCACTTCAGGGTAGTCCTCTCTCGATCCCAAAATGATCGAGAATTAATCTAAAAAGAATAATTTGAAATTTTTTTTCTACGTTCAACCACGTTGTTTATATATCACTATATGTGCGTAATAAAACGGTGAACGAATAATCAGCAGACAGAACGCGACAAATTCGTATACGACACAATCATTCACGACACAAACGCAGCACATTTAAATTTAGTGTGTGTTAGCGAAGTATCTATATAAAATTCCCTTAATACATAATGAATACTATTTCAAAGACCTGTCTCTTCTCTTATTAGCAATTCTTAGCTATTTATTTTCATTCAATTCGCTTTGAATATGTATTCACGTTGATTATTAGATGTGTTTCGAAGTAACCATTAAAATAGTGATTGTATTGATAGATGTTTATTCAAATTAAAAAGAAGGTCTACAGATTTTATATTAATATATGTTTAACGAAAAAAAAATTAATAATTATTTCCTGAAATAAATTATTTATTTTCTTAACTAATGATTAAGTCATCATAGAAGTTAAAAAATAATTTTGATAAGATGATCGATGATATTTGGGGTATGTTCATCTCTCTCGTCTTTGATTAGATTATTACTGAACAGTACATAAAACATTATCAATGATTTGTAAAAATTCATGATTTACATATAATTAAAAAAATCATTTGGTATTCTAGAAAAAGTAAAGAAACAAAAATTTGACAGATATATATTGATCTATGTGGAAACAAGTCAAAATATTTCACATTTTTCAACCAAATATTTATCTTTGTTTTGTAGAACTCACATATAGTTTCGAAGAAAATGGTCAGCCGTAGTTTTACGGCTCTTCCTCTCTCCATCACAGACCTCAACAATAAAGACTAAAGCTCTCTTTTATAGTAACAAAAGGTATAAAAATGTCATTTGAATATCGCCATCGGATGTAGCTACACAGACAAAAATAAGAGAATTGCATTGCGAAGAACATTGGTTGAAAATTTAAGATAAAAGACAGAAGACAAAAAACGAAAGATTGTAGAATTCAGCTACTAAATACATGCACAAGTAAAAGGAAGAAAATGTTTCTTTTTTTATCGGAGTTAATGCTTTAGCATTTATGTGTCATTGTTTCAATTCATGACAAGTAATATTATTGTTGTTTATTTTGATTGCAGTCATAAATTCTTTTTTTTTCATTATCATATCATAAAAAACAAACGTTTTGGTAATTAAGACAGCTTCCACGAGTTCATCGAGTAGCATTCCAATATATGAGACACTCGATAAAAATTGTTTTATTCTTCTCGCTCATTCAAAGCGTCAATGTTTGAAATCACCAACCCCCAAATTTTAGATTCTAATATTTTTTCTTTGAAAAGTTAGTCGATACTAACTTTGTGTTTCAACAGATCATAGAAATTTTTCATGGTATATATGACAAAATAGAGAATTAAAAGCTGAACAAAATAAGCTATATGAATATAATGTAATGTCTAGTAACTCAAGTACATGACTCTAAAAGAGTCTTTTTGATCAGTCCAAATGCATCACCTACTGTATTTCAGGATCAACAGATCTAAAGGTGGATTTTATATATGTTGTGCAGCTTGTTTTTTTCTCTACAAAACAGTAAAAAAGTTTCCAGTTTTTTGCGAAACGGAGCTTACATCTTCTTACTTTTAATGATTTTTCAATAAAAAATACACATTTTAACCAGTTTTCATTGCTATGGTACAATAGTAAAGCAAAATAGACATGATATTCGGAATCAGCATTAAAAACGGGTCCTAATCATATATTTTTCAGCGAAATTGTTTTCTGTTCAAAACTGCCTTGCAAGAGCGGCTTTTTACGCTGATTTCGAATATCGTATCTATTTTGCTTTACCAGTGTGCCATGGCAATGAAAACCGCTAAAAATGAGGAGGTGTAAGGCCTGTTTTGTATCGATTCTAATTGTTTTTTTGAACATCTTTTTATCAATTTGTAGAAAAAAAGCTTGCTAGACATTATATTATATGAATATAGCTTACTTTGTTCAGCTTTTAATTTTCCATCTTTTTATATAAACCGCGAAGAATTTCAATAATCTACTGAAACGCATAAGCCGTTACATGTTTTATAGAGTATTTTTCCTTGTTTTTTCTCCCTAAAAGATATGATAGTGCTAAAAGTCGTTATTGGCTAACTTTTCATAGAAAGGGTATTAGAGCCTAAAATTTTAGGTTTGGCGATTTTAGACATTGATGCGTTGGATGATCAGAAAAAATTTTGTCGAGTGACTCGCATATCGGAATGTTACTCGACGGACTTATGGAAGTTCTCTTAAATGATTCTAGAAAACGAGATTTTTGCCGATGCTTAGTACATTCACTTTCAAATAACTGATATGTTTAGCTAGTTATTTTACAACTAATTAATCTCTCACTTTTATCATAGTTATTTTTCGAAAAATAGAAAAAACCTAGCAAATCTTACAAAGGATATCTCAAGTACTTTTGGTATCTAAGAATGAAATATTAGAGTGTTTTATTTCTACAGTTGATCTATCTAATGTTATGTTGCAGTACGATTTTAGAGGTTAATTTCGATTCTATAAAGACTAATTAGCATATTTTGTATTCTTTTAAAATTGTTTTCTCGTGTACTTAAATTGGGAATATGATTTATGATCAGTAAATTATTTAAACGATCCGTTATTAATTGATTATGTTTGTAAATAAAGGATCAGTATAAAAATTGAAATAAGTATAGAGTAAATCATTATTGTTCTTCTTTTTCTTTCTCTTCAGCTGTTCTGCATATGTTATCGTTCTTTTAACCTACATATTTTGTGAATAAGAAGACTCATTGTTTTAATTCTTCTTATTGTTCATTATCTAAAACTAGGGTGTGGG
>CAJNOP010003242.1:0-13780 GCA_905250075.1 Rotaria sp. Silwood1 | reverse complement strand
AATATTACATTCCGACTATTTATTTTTTCGATTTTTTCTCTATGAAGCGTGATTAATTGAATAGAAAAATATAATACATTTTATTTTATTCAATAAGCATAAGTATTACTCTTGGTAGAGCCCCTGTACACGTAGGAGTCTACTCCAAAAGAAATAATAATTTAAAAGAGCAGAGTGACCATAAATAAAAGAAGAAGGAAGGGTATTGCATAATTACAACTTGATAAACAACAACGCTTTCTCCTTTCATTTCTACAACTTAAATAATGTATAGCACCAATTATGAGACTGATTGCATTCCTCATGTAAAGGGTGTGGGCATGGGTGAGTCTGTGGGTGTGTGACTGGCTGGCTGGGTATGAATGTGGGATGTGGGGTGTGGGTGTTGAGGCTGGTATGGGTTAGGGTTAGGGTTAGATCTACCCGCACACCCACACCCTAATCGTATGGAAGGAACTCAACGTGGTGCACAAATTGGTCAATCTCTTATATCAATTATTTTCTATGGATTTGGAATATTCGTCGGTTATCGATATTATGAAACATGTGTTTACGAGTAGTATGTTTTTACTTTTAATAGGTATACTATTCTTATCATATATAATTCAAATAAAATAATTTTATTCTAATCAAAAAAAAGAGTTTTAATTTGAAAAAGGTTTTCGAAGAAAATTTCAATCAAGTTTATTTTAATAAATAATCAATCGAATAAAATAATTTATTTCAATGAATCTTTATAGAAGAAATATGTTTGAAAATCATATTCATCTAAAATATTCTTTTTCATTTCGTTTTAGTCTTTATAAGAAAGAAAATATTTTCAAGTATTTTAGATTTATCAATTGAATGAAATCAAAACTAATGATTATTCCAGTTTATTTAAAGTATTGTTTTATTTAATTGAGATAAATCGATGTTTTTTTTTGTTAATTAATCAATATTCATAAAAAAATTGATTGAAACCGTTGAGCTAGCTAATCTAGTTAAAATGATATCTGACATTGGTCTACTACTAATTAATATCTTATTTGGAATAAAAATCCAATTAAGGATAGAATTATTTCTTAATATTATCTTCTGATAGATCTTCATTAAAATCAATACTTTTTCATTTGTTTTACAATATATATTTGTTTACTAAATAAACTTATTCAGAGTCATTTAGATCTATATATAGTCAAATGAGAAATGTCTTCGACAAAAAGATTCCTATTGAGATAGTTTTTGCTATTTTTCAAGGTCGAAAATATTGACAAAATAAATGAATACGATGGCAGCACTGGCACCAGGAATTTAGACCAGGGTAGGCTCAGGTCCCCGAGTTTTGAGCAGGATGAGCTCAGTCCATGGGAGAAAAGCAAGACTTCCGTACTCGGAAGTAGAAGTGAAGCATGAACTTCACGCATGCTTCACTGTACTTCACCGTACGTCACTGTGCTTTATTGTACTACGGAGTATGAGAGTCTCGCTTTTTTCCCCTTGAGTTAGCTTCACTGAATTTTGAATAACTACAAAGTAGTATCCTGTGCGAACGATTTGTTTCCTGTCTCTTCCTGTTCCTTTTCCCGTAAAAAAAAAATACCTATCAACAAAAAACTAGATAAGTTCATTCATTATTCATTAAATTGTAATTCAATTATCACAACTATTATTTTCTTTGTATTTATCATCTTTCACAGGATTATTATTCAGATTATCTCGCAAATAGCATTAGCACTATCTTCTCCTTTTGTGGTGTGAGTGGCGGGTTTCAATGAAGAACTGACCCACAACCACACTCACACCTCTGACATCATTTATATTTTGATGATGAACAATACTCATTTATTTCAGACAGATAAAGAGAAAACAGGCAGCAAATATATTTTAACAAATATTGCAATAAAAAAAACTATTGTGCGAAATTATCATTGACGTCAACGACATATTGACATTTGTAATTAATATTTTGTTTTGTATGTTGTTAATGAGTGTTTTTTAGAAAAACACGTTCATATATTATTCTCAATTTTAGTCAATCTTTATTTCTCCATTTGTTTTTTGTTTAAGTTGTTTATTACAACTATACAATTTAGAATTAAGAAATAAAGTTTCATCTGAAGTGAGTTGCTAAATGATGCAATTGTTTTTTGTTCATACAAAAGATGTATCATATCATACATATAGTAAAACTTTTGATATTGATTATTGTTTTTGAACATGACGATAGATACATAGGTATCTATGAGTTTGTCAAATTAATCATAAAATTTTTTTCAAGAATAATGTTTAACTACAAAATATCTCAAAATTCAAGATCGTTTTATAAATATAAATAATTGCATTCATGAGGAAGCTAATCAAAAACAGCTCTTTTTTTATTTTGAACAAAACTTGGATTCATATAAATATGAAGCTCACTAACGATCCTGAGAAATCGTGATTTTGGCTACAATATATAAACGTTAGAACTTTTTCGACATTTATTCGACTCGTTATCATTTATCATAAACTTCAGTTTATTAAAAACTTATGGTATATCTTCATAAACATTTGGTGAGTTATTATCTTACAAAAAGAAATTAAAAGAATCAATGGTAATGTATAGATCAGTTCTAAAGCAGAGATGCACGGTCCACGGGGTTCACCCCGCGGGCCCCGCGGGGCCACGTGGCGACGGGCGGGCGGGGAAGCAAATTTTAATTAAATACGGGGTTAACGGGGCGCGGGTATTTGCCAGCCCACGGGCGGGCGGGGAGCAAATTTTTAAAATGATACGGGTCTCGGGCGGGGCGGGTATGAAATACACGGGTTCGGGCGGGTAAACATTTTTTTTCGGGTGTGATAAAGAACCGTCAAAGTTTATGAAGAGATGTTATTACTACAGATATGCATAGTACAAAGTACATATCAATTGGTTTATTGATTTGATTCTATTAGGTGCAAGCTTGTCTGTTATTTGTGTCTTTCTTTCTTTCTCCTCCGTCATGCACAGTTTCCACTACTAATTTATACTAAGTGAATAACTGGACTAAAACTTATTTTATATTTATTAAGAAACACTGCGCAGTAAAAACTTCTTTTTCTTATCAAAATTCAGATTTCTTAACAATGAAATCATTGTAGAATGAATAAACATTCTTTATTGTTTTAGTAGAACATAACGCTGAAGACGATAGCTTCTTGAAACAGAATTAAAGTGATTGACTCGAAAGAGTACAATTCATTCGAATAGGAACTCGCGATTCCGAAGTAATAGGCACAAAACTATATCATTTATTATCTTTCATTGTTGAAGTCACTCAATAATTAATGAAGTTCTATTGAAAATTCAAAACTGAACTGAAGAAAAGAAGCCAGCAAATCGAAACGTTAAAGAAACGAAGTAATTCGCGAAACGAAAACTTTTCAAAATACAGGGAAACTATACAAGATAATTCACTAATTTTCACCAATTTTCTTCAGGTTATTGTATTTCTACAAAACATCAGGAACTTTTTTATTATTATATGATCAGATAGAGCATTGATTACTTCATCCAATGGTAGTTTTTCTTTGATCTGTCTTACGTGTCGGTCAAAAAATGAGTAAGTTTCGTGAAGCAGGCAAAAAATTTTTTGCCAAATTTCAACATGTTTTCTTCGAGTAATTATAACATATTGGACAAATAAATATATTTTGTTTTGAAATAGTTTGATAGAGTATCTTTTATCATTTTAATTTTCAAATTGACTGCAAATTTCATGAGTGTTTAACAAATGTTTCGGATACGTTTTCAATTAGTTGCCTTGGTCCAGTTAATTTTAATCCTTTAGCTATATCTATCTTTTCCATTAGTATACAGTACAATGGAGCAGCGATTTCTCCAGTAATTCATGCAAGTTTAGCCTGACTTCGTTATAAAATTTTATAGCTCAATTTAAGATTATATGAACAGCACCGGAAATGAAGTAATTCGAATGTGTCTAAAGTTCCAATAGTAAAATTTTATTTTCTTCTCAACTTCGAAACATTTTTATTTAATACTTTGTGCAAGTTTAAGCATGAAGGATCTCATCTATGTATGGTTAATTTTGCGACAATCGAATTTAGCCTGAGTCAAGTATATAAGTTTGCGAAGGGAAAGGGTATTGATATTTCAAAGTATCTGTCCTACCAGCGTTGTTGAGGATGAAAGTTTTTAAAAAAATATCCAACAGCCTCTTAGCTAGAATGGTGATGAGATATCTGTTTATAAAAGGAATGTATGATTAAAAAGTATTTAGTAAATAAAAAATTTCTTCGGGTTACACGGGGGTGGGGCGGGGCCCGTCGCAAAAATGACGAGTCGGGCGGGCCGGTCCAAGAAGCTGCCTGTGCGGGGTACGGGCGGAGCGGGTATGGATTTTTCGGGGCACAGGCGGGGCGGGGATTTTCATAAAACTTATACACGGGGTTCGGGCGGGACGGGTTTGTGAATTTCACGGGGCGGGCCCCGCGGGGCTTGAAAAATCGATGCCCCGTGCATCTCTGTTCTAAAGTCCTTTAATTTATTATTGTTTTTACAGGTTTTAATAGATCTTAAACAAATGGTTTTAAACAAACAATAGTTTAACTTCTGCATGGGTTCGAAACTCTTATTAATAATAGAAGTTCGAGTCGATATCGAAAAAAAACATAATTGATAAATTATAATAGAAAATATGATTCTTTCTTTATTAACGTTCGTTGTATTTATTCAGTTAACATGACTTTTGACATACACTATGCAGGAAGAATAGGTTCAGCTTTCAAAACAAATAGTTTTGATTGCTAATTGATTTTCAAGGTATAGCCTCAGAATAGTCTACTCAAAAAAATAAAATAAAGCAGACTAAAGAAAGAAAAAAAAAGAAAAAATAAATGACATTCATTTACATCTTCATTTTCTTTCTATAAACGAAGGATTAACAACTTATTCAGTTTGGTAGTCATTTTACTACCTTTGACTCGATACTAGTAGCATTAAACATACTTTCAATTGAAAAGCAATGAGACATGTCATTAAAACATCTTTTCTCTATACAATTCATTTTTATATTGATCCTTGACGGAATATCAGATAAGTGTTGAAAATGTTTCCTATTTTTTTTCTGTTAAAATTTGATCTTATCAGTAAGAAGTTTATCATAGTCAGACTTTTTTAAAAATTAACAACATTTTAACACTAATCCATTTCTATTTCATAGTGAGATCTTAATATCATAGTCAATGAATCCAATCTCTATAATTTGATTCAGTCATCATTAAACAAAGCAGATAAAACACGATTTAAGTGAATTGTCAAAGTCTAATTCATAGTTTCAAGTTGATGTTAATACAGAAATTCAAAATATTCATCAACATTGGACATTAATCTAATAAAAAAAACAAGATGAATTTGATACTAATGCATCCTTTGTCTATCGATAGTTCTCTAGAGAAAAATTAGCTTATCAGATCTGTTTTCATCTTCAATATCTTGAATTGGTAGTTCAATTCTGAGTCATCATAAATTTGTCTTTTTTTTTCATCAGGCCGCCATGGTTGAATAGTTATGTTGTTCGGCAGGTATTCACAAGACACGGTGTTCAAACCTCAATAGTACCATCCATGAAATGACCGTGAACAAGGCACTAACGGCTAGTTGTTCTGGATAACTCATTCGATGGTGTGTTGATTACGTCACTGGTCAATATGTAGAGTAGACCGTAACCTCAACATAGATATCACAATATCGTGATTCATATGTTGACCGCCAACCCGAAATTCATAACACGGGGAAGCGTTGGACGGAAAGGGGTGCAGATACCGTCATTCATAAAAAGAAAAAGACGAAACAACCTGACTGCTTGTAGACCCTTTAGCACCGACCCCAACGGGCGATAAGCCTATGGGAGATATTATTATTATAGTATTTTGTATCATAAGAAAGAAATCTAGTCTATGAGGTCAAATTGTTAAACGTCGCCATCTCCAGAAAAAGCAACTGGCGCCAGTTAGTGCTCATAAGTTAGATTACGATTGAACTACGACGCATTTACTTTAAGATGACCAATAAGATGAATTTTCATTTCATTAACGGGTGGTCGGAAATTTTTCTGACAAAATATTTGTCCACTTTTGACCAGCTAGAAAGTATTACGGACGAGTCAAAAGCTATGAGTTAGAACCAGAATTTTGTGCTCTTTTCGAATATGGACTCAGAAATGTTGTCCCAGTTTTTGTTCAAGAGTAGTGAAATAATCTTTGACAAGTCAAAAAAATTAGCTTGGACAGAAAATTTTTCTGCACACTTTTGTATTTTCACTATTGCAATTCGAAACTAAAAGTTGGGATCTTTATTTATACATCAGCTTGTAGATCAGAAGCTGCTCTACAAAATGCACTATTTAAGATTTTTTTGTGTTTCGACAAAGCATCTCAATTATTCTTTTTCCTAAATACTTATTTTTGAAAAACCGACTTTTTGACCAAAACTGTTTCGCGTGAAAAGGAGGTCTTGATAAAATGATTGTGACTGCAGTTGGGTAAAAGCTGCAGCTTAGTTCAATATCACACTTTGTAGAGAAGTGTTTGCTCTACAAAACGACTCACTCCAACAATGTTTAGCCTGTTCGAAAAAAGGGACTTACGGGGTGAACAAACCGTGTTGCTTCACCACTAAAAAAAAAAGTAATAATTTTTCAGGCCTTTCAAAAAGTTCCTCACTACTCTTGAACAAAAATAGATACACTATTTCTAAGCCCGTATTCAGAGAGAGAACAAAATTCTAGTCGTCACCTAGAGTTTTTGGCTCATCCGAAATGCTTTCAAGCAGGTCAAAATGAACAAACATCTTTCAAGCAAATTTCGGCCGACAAGCTTCGCCCAAACTAATTTTTTTGACTTGTCAAAGATTATTTCACTACTCTTGAACAAAAACTGGGACAAAATTTCTGAGTCCATATTCGAAAAGAGTACAAAATTCTGGTTCTAACTCATAGCTTTTGACTCGTCCGTAATACTTTCTAGCTGGTCAAAAGTGGACAAATATTTTGTCCGAAAAATTTCCGACCACCCGTTAGTACTTTTATTGCTAATTTAAATCGTTAACAGATTATCCAAAAAGTAAAAAAATATAAATATTTGCAAAAAGAAATTATTAACGGAAAACATCGCAAAATGTTTTCAAAACAATAATTATACAAATTTTTCAAAAAATATTCAAAAAAACTCCAAAATATCTAAAAATTTTAAAGGATTAGGTAAAAGAACCTTAGAAAATAATAAAAATAAATTTTAAAATCTAAAAAATAAATTTTAAATAGACCATGAATAATCTTAAAAAATAATTGCAAATTAAAAAAAACATTATTGTAAAAAGAAATACCAAGATGAAAATACCGACAAGAGGCTAAAAAGACAGCGAATCATGAACTAGAATATCACGAATGCGTCCTTTTATATGACTCTTTTGTGACTAAGATTTTTTTTGTTAAAGTGTGACCAATGATAAGTAAGAAACAGTCATTCATAATTCGTTGTTATTCGATAAAGTGAATTATACGATGGACGGAATGTGTCGCAGTTACCGTAGACTTTCATCGAGTTTTATTACGCTCAGTGTGCTGCAGCTGCATAAAAAGTGGCGAAATGGGTGGTCGTTGAAAAAAAAGCAGACTAATACCATTGCTAGTCTCATTAAAACCTTAGGTAAGGTTACGGGTTCTTTGACACTGATCGTATTCAGTACTATATTCATGAAATATGAACTAAAAGATATTTCAAGCATTAACAACAATGAAAATGTATAAGGAAATCTGTTTTTTTTTTTACAATCAAATAATGTATTAAACCAAAATTACTGCTGAGCTACTTTTAAAAGTTAAAGATTACTAATCGACCCCAAACATAGTCTTTAGCAATAAGAAATAGCAATTAAATACTTATATAATTCCTTAAGATCTAAAGCAGTTCAGTCATCGATTAAAGTACAAAAGAGCGAAGTAATTCATCCGAGCAAGCTTTTTTTGAATCCAGATGTACCTTTTGAATTCAACAACATCTCATATGAGATCTAGCACAAATGCATTATCAACTGCGTGAATTAATGGCAATACTTGATGGGTGATTCTTTTAGAAACATATTGTCGTATCTTTTATACACATAAAACTATAGATGATATTCAGTAATCAATTTAAATGAGATTACAACTCAAGAATACATAAATAAAATAAAAAATTAAAGATTGAAATCCTGAGACCTATTTTGTTTTGCAATCGATTGTTGAATAACAATATGAGACTGTACAAACCAAAGTCTTGTTATTCATAATGAAAACATGGTGAGAACAGCAGAATTTTTAAGACTTCATGTTATGGGGCGCAAGCTGAAAAATAAAGTACATACGATCATCACCTTTTTTCCACATTGAAACACTGGGAAATTACTATTCCTAAAAGTTGAATTTGCTCACGTTTTGTATTTAGAATATGCTGTTCAATGCGGTTTTTATTTTCTTATTTATTAGGCCTATCTTTCAATCAGCCGAATATTAGTTTGTGCTCATCATGGAGTCCGAACGCAAGCACCATTGTTGGTGAAAATTCACTGAGTCAACAATATACTGCTATTTTTGTCAATACTCAGAACACAATTTATGCAGCAAGTCAAGACAATGATCAAATTCTAATATGGAACAATAAATCGCCAATTCCGACAAGAAACATTTCTGTCAATTTAAGCAATCCAGGAAGTCTTTTTGTTACTAATAATGAAGATATCTACGTCGATAATGGATTTTCAAATAATAGAGTAGATAAGTTGTCCTATAATGCAACCATCAGTGAACGTGTAACAGGTGTCAATGGCTCGTGCACAGGTCTGTTTATCGATAGCAATCAAAGTCTATATTGCTCCTTGATGAAAAGTCATCGTGTGGTTAAACACGAATTGGAAGGTACTGCAAAAATGTGGACCAGTGTAGCGGGAACAGGTTGTCCTGGACCTGTACCAAATGCGCTGGATCATCCGCATGGGATCTATGTTGATATCGATTTCAGTTTATACGTAGCAGACACTTATAATAACAGAATCCAACGTTTTGCATTCGATAAATCGGATGGAAGCACAGTAGCTGGTTTTGGCTCATCAATACATTTTTTACTGAACAGACCGACTGGCATTGTACTTGATGCTGACAACTATCTCTTCATCGTAGATAGTCATAACCATCGTATTGTCAGATCGACACAAGATGGATTTCGTTGCATTGCTGGAAGTTCATCGACACCTGGATCAAATCCCAGTCAACTGCGTTATCCATATTCATTGGCATTCGACACAAGTGGTAATATACTTGTGACTGATATGCAAAACCGACGAATACAACTATTCAGATTGACTAGTAATCCACGTGGTAAGTCGATTTATTATGTTCGATTAGACATTCGTTCAAGAACTCGATCATTTTTGACTGATGCTATTTTATTTGAAAGGAGACTGTTTGTTTTAAGCTGTTCGAAGGAAAATAGAAAGTAGGGGTGTCAATTTACATTTACTTTAAATTTAATTTACGCGTAAATAAAATTATGAAAAATTTCTATTTATTATAAATGTAAATTCTTTACTTGCAGAATTTACATTTATAATAAATAGAAATTTTTCATAATTTATATTTATTATAAATTAAATGGTAAACGACACCCCTAATAGAAAGTCATTCGGACATTCAATGAGGAAGAAAGAAGTTAAATAGTTGACTGTACCTCGTGAGCTATATAATTATATCTAATAGTTTGATTTTTGTCATAAAAGTCTATGGTGAGCATCGTGAATAATGAGTGTGGGTGTAGGTGTGAATGTAGGTGTAGATTGGCTTTTTCTATTTACCCACACCCACACTACTCGTTTATGAGTAGTTCTAAATACTGTAGTTTCTAACTTTGATGTAAGTTAAAATTTTCATTTGAATGGGTACAAGCAAAGCAAATTTTCTCTTCTATATGAAGAAGTACATATGACAAAAGATTAGTCTCTACTGATTGAATCTCATTGGAAAACAACACAATAGTGTGCTGCACATATTGTACTCGACATAGTTATAATCAAAAGATGAAAAAAGTCTTTTAAACGTTAATATTCTTGGGCATGTCAAATGTCAATAGTAATAATAATGAATAAAAAAATGTACAACATAATAAGAACTTCAATATAAGTAATGAAAATGATTATTTCATAGAGAAATTTTATTTTCTTAAAAGAATATATGAATGAACATGTAGAAGAAAATATTTCAAAACATTTTAAAATGAAACATCGTTCAGATATTCTTCAACTACACTAAAATAGACATAATTGACTATTAAGGAGAGAAAGGAAATTAAACAAAAAACAAACGAACTTTCAGAAAAGATCTCTTCTAATAACTAAGCAATACGGCAATATTTTTAATAGTTTATTCATACTTTTCTAGATTCAGTAGCTTTTTGACAACGATGTAATAAGTTCCTAATTTCTCTTTATGAATATTATTTTCATTTTGTTGATTAATCTGAATTAAGTTTTAGTTGACGAATACTTTCATTTTGGATATAATGTATAGTTATTTCGATCAGAATAATAGTTTTTGACTTCATTCATTCACTTATTCTTGAGAAAATCAGAGCACAAACAAAATGAATGCTAGCGAAGAATTGATTAGATTAAAAATAAAACATCATAATAAGTATTAAAGAAATAAAATGATTCCTATCAATTGTGAATAAGAAAAAGCATACATTAGCGAATAGTTATGACTGTTGCTCAATCTGCCTTATTGTAATAAAATCGTAAAATTGTTCATTGTTATATTCAATTTAAAATGCGTTTTCAAAAAAAAAGAAACACTATTCAATGAGTTTAAACCGTAAACCTTAAAACGCATTAAATCATTGCATTGTGTCTATGCAAGAACGAATTTAGACATAACAATTTTAAAAAAAGTTTTATTAATTGTAAAATTGAATCGTAATGTAGATTTAAAGATGGTTTTTACACTTCTAACAGAACGCATGTATCTGTAAGTTAAAATATCTTATTTGCTATGTAAATGCTCAAAGACAATTTGGAGAGAAAAAAATTCAACTTAAGACAATCTTTTTTTCTATGAAGATTTATCTTAGTAAGGTTTTCGTACACATTCTCTAAAAAAGTCTAAACTACTTCAGCTTTAAGAATTTTAGAAAAATTAGTTTTATTTTTCGATTAGTAACGAAATTCTATCTAACATCGAAAAAACTTAATAGTTCAGCAACTTCAGGTGTTGAGGATGTGGAATTCATAAATTTTGCTAGTTATAAGCTTCTAAAACGTTATCAAAGGTTTTGAAATATGTCTGTTTTTACATTTAAAATATATGAATAGATCAATTTATAACTATTTTTATTGTAAATAAGCTTGCTTGGAATTTATTATCATTATTTCGAAAAGGTTTCTATTGATAGAATTATTTTTCTACTAATTCAATACCCATTTTTTTTCTTTTAATCATAATGTTGTTTTCCTCGATGAATTCTGTCATACACTTATCAGCTTAGTCTGAACTTCAAATATTTCTTCCTCAATATTAGTATGTATGAGTTCCACACAAGAATGAGCTGTATTGATTAAAATTATTTTTATAGTAATAACGAAATGCAAAATCTCTTTTGTTCTATGAGAAAAATTTTCAAAGACACACCGAGAATGAAGCATGAGCTTCATTTTTTTTTTATTCATTTCTAGTCATTCGTGATATTCCAGTGAATGCACAATGGGTACAGAATGGTGTTACTGTTGCTGGAGGTAACGGACAAGGCGATGCCACCAATCAACTCTACTGACCTCACGCTCTCTTCGTTGATGATGATCAAACGATAGTCATTGCTGATACGTACAATCATCGTATCGTCCAAGGGAAGATAGGTGATATAAATAGACAAGTAGTAGCTGGTGGTCGTGGTCAAGGAAATCGATTGGATCAATTGCCCAATCCAACTGACATGCTGATTGACAAAGAGACTAATAGTCTTATTATCTGCTCAACAATGCGAGTTGTACGATGGTCTCGTCAAAGTGGCACCACTCAAGGAGAAATCCTCATTGATAACGTCACTTGTCATGGATTGAGCATGGATGATCAGAGATGTCTGTACGTCTCTGACGTCGAAAAACATGAAGTGCGACGATATCGAATGGGAGATAATGTTGGAACTCTCGTAGCTGGTGGCCATGGAGCAGGTGATGGTCTCAATCAACTCAACTGGCCAAGATACATCTTTGTCGATCAACAACAGGCTGTTTACGTGTGCGACTGGAGCAATAATCGTGTGATGAAATGGAATAAAGGTGCAACAGAAGGAATTGTCATCGCTGGAGGTCAAGGTCGAGGGAGTGCTTTGACACAATTGGATGTTCCTAATGGCATATTCGTCGATACGTCGGTTACGCTCTATGTGGCAGACACATGGAATCATCGAGTGATACGTTGGCCTAAAGGAGCGACACAAGGCACTGTCATTGTGGGTGGAAATGGTCAAGGACAAGGAACGAATCAGCTTCAATATCCCCGTGGAGTGTCCTTCGATCGTTATGGCAATCTCTATGTTGCCGATGAGTGGAATCACCGTGTCCAACTTTTTTCAATCAAATAGACTCATGAACCCTGCTCTTTTTTCTCTCCATGCTTCTCTCTCAAATAAAAAGATTCGCATCGACTTTTTTCTCTATTTTATTCACGCGCGCGACGAGCACAAAGCTCGTGCATGCATGAGAACAGTCATATCATCCATACTCCACTATCCATGCAATTTGTTAAGGAGCCGGGAGGCCTGGTCGTGTGCTACAGACACCAGGACAGTTCCTGGTCGAGTTTTTCAGACCTACTCGGGAGGCCTTTCGATAGAAGGCACCTCAACGAGGGATCTCAAAGAGTTCCACTCATTCATCCCACGCTCTCTCTTAGTTAACTCCTCCCTCCCCACTCCACCCTCTCTTTCTCTCTCTTTAAGCGTCTTCCTATCTGTTTTCTAGCGGTTATTCTCTATCTAACTCATTTTCTCCCTTCTATCCTCATTTTCAAAGAAAAAAAGAAAAACTGACTCACTTGATTGATGGTGACGGGTGGATTAGATGAGTGGCTAGAATCGAAAGGAACCGCTTATTAAAAAAAAGATGACTTAGTGTACAGGATTTGGGTGTGGGGTGTAGGTGAATAGGTGCGGATCTATTAACTCCTTGGGGACAGGAACCACATATATGCGATTTGGGTGTGAATCAACCTGTAACTAATTTAGGCATATCTCTTAGAATACAATACTAACCTAATTGCTTGTGGAGAACCTATATTTGTCACTTCCGATGCATTATTACACTGCTATTTGCATTATGTACTCAATTACCTTTTTCTTTCTGTGATCAGATTCAGAGTTACATGCGACTTTAACTGGGGCTTGTAGTACAGTGAGGAGAAAATCGATTCAGGATCTCAAAGGTTACCGATCAGTTATGAAAAAATGATAACAACTATCGACATACTGACATTTTACTTGCTGTAAAATGGTTTGACAAAAGAGAGTCATTATACTTTCGATAATACATGACGCCAAAATGACGAGCACTGGAAAAATCCGTTGGAGAAGTAATGAGCAAATTCAAAAGCCAGTTTCAGTTATTAACTACAAGAAAAGCGTGGGTTCCGTTAACAGATCCGATATGCAGATTAGTTATGTCGAATGTGTTCGCAAATCAGCAAAATGGTGTGGGTGTGGGTGTGGGTGTGGGTGTGGGTGGGTGTGGGTGTGG
>CAJNOP010003241.1:0-11101 GCA_905250075.1 Rotaria sp. Silwood1 | reverse complement strand
TAACGTAATCAACTTGTATATGATCCATCAACTTGATGGGTGTGGTTGTTGATAAGGAAGAAACTCATCCTCACACCCACACGTCACACCTACACCCACACCCCCATCCACCCAGGGGCGGATCGAGAAAACCACTGAGGGGATGGCGATTTGCCAAAAGGGGCGGCGATCATGGTCAAATAATGGTTTTCGAACCCTTTTTGATGTCTTACCACTCCTTTTTTCTTATTTCTGGGTGTGGGGGTGTGGGGTGTGGGTGTGGGTGTGGGTGGGGTGTGGGTGTGGGTGGGGTGTGGGTGTGGGTGGGGTGTGGGTGTGGGTGGGGTGTGGGTGTAAGGTCTTCTAAATGACGCCCACACCCACACCCTCAAGCTGCACGTCACAGGCTCATCTATTAGGGTGAATGTGCATAAGTTAAATTCTTTTACTGATTGTTAAGGTTGTTGTGAAACAGTTCAAGGTTTGGATATGTGTGTATGTCAGTAAACTTTCATGTCATAGGACATCGACACCTACACTATCTTTTATATTATAGCTTTCATATAGCCTTTTTATGATATAGATACATGTCTGTAAGAGATTTTGTACCTGGATATACCATGTAATATCAGGCGCATCCTTTTAGATTCATTTTAGTTTCTGATGGCCATCAAATCTAGACTATCTCAGAAATTGGCACTTAAGCGTATGATTGTGGGTGTGAGTGTATAGGGTTTTTTCTTCACACTCACACCCACATCCATACCCTTCGGCAGATCAGATTATAATAAAGTTAATGTGCATCGTTATCACAGGATAATAATATCTACATGCAATGACGGTAAAGACAGTCTTACTCTTTTTCTTCTAGTTTATCAGACGGAGATGTCAACAACGATCGTACAATATTTAACAATCAAATATCTGGGTGTAGATTATTTATATCCTTACCCAGTGGCAACAATGAGCATAAAAGATTTTATTGCTCACTTTCTCAAAGATAATGAATTACAACCAATACCAGGATTACGTTTATTCAAAGAAAGTTCCTGTTTGCCGTTCTCAGGTACATTACATTCGTTCGGCATTAATATAGGAGAGTTTCTTGAACTTAAATCATCATCAAACACTAAATCTCTCATTATTCGTATTCAAACACTATCTGGACAAGACCTCCAATATACGTTGGACGTCGGCAAGACAATGCGAGATCTGTATCATGTTATTCTCGCCGATAAAAACCTGTCCTCATTCAGTGGAACTTTTCCGATTTTATTTAACCATCGTATGCATGTTTTGGAATCTGACGAGCCGCTATGCGATTATTTGAAATTGCCTAATTTTATCAATTGGGAAAACAGTAAAATCCCACATTTCTATTTGTTTGAATGTCCAAGGAAATTCGAAACGGACTATATTAAATATCAAAATCAGTCTAAAAAGGAGATGTTTTACGCTACTGAAGCATGGGAGCCATCCTCTTGCGTAAAGCAAACGAATGATGCTATGTCTATCTATCTTCTCAGCTTATATGCATTGACATCACTTTTTGGCACTGGCCCTGATACTGATAATGTTGATTTTAATACAACACATTCATTCCATTTTCTCATTGTACTCCGCCAAACTCTATTTCCCCCTGCTTGTCTTGCTTTCAAGCATATGCTTGAAGGCGCATTGTTCGTTTTTGAAAAACAACTGCTTAGTGAAGCATTATACAGGCTTTTTCGTGAATGTCTTCCAAAGACTGTACCAGACAACGAAGTCTTTTTGTATTCGCCTTATATTCTTTATACAAATTTTGAAAAAGCTCAGTATGCGTCAAAAGAAAATGATAACTATGAGCAAATTATTCTCTGCAAATTGTGCGCGGCAGCCGATACTCAACATGGTAGTCATATTTATTTTGACAATCCTGTTATGAAGCTGGATAACTCAAATGGAAAGTTTACCTTAATGGAATTAGATAATAAATCTACTGAAACGAAAGACCAATACATTAACCAAACGGACTTGAAGATGTTTATGAAGTACCTAAAAGACTGTAGTCAAAACGAAAAGCACAGGCAGATTTCGTGAGTATATTTTGCATTCCACATATTGTATGTAAGAAGCATATTTTAGGATAAAAAGAAATGAAACAGTGAAAAATTCTTCGTAAAAGAATGCGCACTGCATTCATCGTGAGTGGGATATTACCATAAATCAGAATTTTGCACGTTTACAAAATTGTATCCCTAGTCAAATTTCTTGTCTCATTTGCATAAACTTTAGCTTCTCGAGCAAGAAAATAATGCGGTAGGGGGAAATCTTGAGATTTGCGCATGTCATGCGCATAAGAAAAAACGTTCTATGTTAAAAAAAGGGTAGTTTCGAGTTTCAGTCAATATCTAGATCAAACGTTTTCCTTCTGAAAAAACTTTCGACTTGCGAAAATATATCTATCACTCTTAGTCATTGTTTTCATGAAATTTTTTCCCATGAGCGTGGTTTTCTTGAGTTTGTTGAATAAGAAAGTCATGTGCAATGAACAATTCTTGAGGTCTGCACAGGTCAAGTACACATAAAAGTACAGTTCGATTCGGAATGATTTCCGTAGACAATTTTTTCTATGTGCTTGACATGCACAGACCGCAGGATGTGTACAGATCACGTGATTGTTTTGGCCAAGTAGCTCAAGTTGACGCGCATTACGAAAAAGATTCCACTATGACAATGATCAAAAACAGTGGATACCTTTTTCTAAGTCGATCGTTTATTCATGATAAAGAAGTTGAACAAGAAAAATGGCTGAAGTTCCCAGTTGTCATTTTTTATATTGGCATTTTTGGTTCATATGCATGGTATAAACGTATATCAAAAACTTTCCACACCGGATGACTTTCTTGCTCAAGAAATTCATATGCACAAAGAAAACAAACTCCTTCAGGATAGAGATTTAGTTTTGAATCTTCATTTGCTCAAGCTAAGTAAATTTTTACAAATATCTTTATTCAACCGCTGAATACAAAAAAAGTTATTAAGTATGAAAAGTCTCATGATATATCTAAAATTTTATAACTATTTGTCTTTATCATGGGATGTGGGTATGAATATTCTTCTCACCCCAGCTACAGTCACACCCACACCTGTATGTTGCTGTTAATATTTTTCAAAGACCTCACTGTCGAAATATCATGATACTTATATTCATAAAATAATTGGATACATATGATCTGAGATCTATTCTACAAGGAACATTACTGCAATGCACATGTTCAACTTATGCATTTGCCATTGTGTTTCAGCAGTGTGATCTTTGGAAAATATCAAGGGAAACAGTTTTGTCGTACATATTACTTTTTTGATTTTGCTGATCTCGATACGCTTTATCTCTACCCTAAAAAAGGACATTTTCGTAATGAGGTCGACTTGCTATCACAAAAACCCCATGACGCTATGCATAATGGAAATCTACTATTAGAAGAGTAATAAACTCTCTTATTCAATACACTATGGAGTGTCTGCGAAAGCTGTCCTGAGAGTCGCGAGTTGTATACTGCTGAAGAGAGAAGCATAAATTCTGTGACATAAATTATTATGCAAGTGATTTCCATTTAGCGCTGAATAGTGTGCCCACTATTCATCATCCTTTGCAAATATGAATAGCCGTAATTTGATGCACCGATATGAACCGTATTACCAACGTATCTCACTATGTCACATATGATTGGTAAAAATCATAGAAGTTAGACAATATAGAAGAGACAGAAGAACAAGTAAGTTAGGTCACTTTTAACGATTAACCTGCTGACGGTGGACTTATTTTTTTCATAAAAAACTGAAATTGTGTTGATAAAATTAACTATACTTTGAATGTTATTAATGGTCATGATTGTTGCACTTGGACTTCATCGAAAGATGCAACTGGTTTATTTTGAAATGAAAAAATAACACATCAGAAAAAAAAACTAAAAATTTACTAATGTATGAAATTCCTCGAAGCAACCAACTACGCAAAGACCCGCATCACAATCTTTACACATGTAACGAGAATCTGTTCTGTTTTTAGATCTTCTATTAGTATACGCACATACAACACAACTTTTCTGAGAATCTTTTTTTCTGTTGTTCGAAACACAGGAGACGGAAAATGTCGAGCAGTAAGTCTAGTTGGTTTACAGTCTTGTACAGGTCGCCCTATTGTAGTTGTTCTATTATGGCAGCTTTGTAAAATTTCATGTATAAGTTGTAAACGAAAGTCTACCAATTGAGGACTCTTTCCAGTTTTCATTTTGTAAAGCAAATATGAGTTGAGGACTAATAATTCAAGCATACGAAAAAACTAATTTTCTATACGATTTGACAGATTTTCTTAAACATTCAACAGAGCTAGTTTGCATGTCAACTTTGTCCATTGCTCCTCTTTTAAAATTATGATCAATTATCGAAACTGATTTTAATATGATCTTATCGAACTGTCTTATATTATTTATACGACAAAGGTACCTCCTATTTATACTACTTCAACAGAACATTCTTGAATGGTAAGTTAAATGATTGGATTCATATGAATTAATGATAGTGCCTGACGAAAGATACCCTAGTGCCTCAAGCATGTCACTAGTGAGTTTCATCAAGTTATCCTCATATACTATAGTTGAAACTAGTGAGTAATTCCTTTAATAGCCTATTCAAATTGTGAAACCGTAAATTTACGGGCTTCATCGCCAACAGGTTAACAGAGCGATATAGAATGCAATTTTATCTGAACATTTCTCATCATATTCTGACAGACAAAATGAAAAAAATTGCAAGTAGCAAGGAAACGAAACTTCGTAAAATAGAGATGAATCACAATATTTGACCAACAAAATTGTTGAAGATTTGTTTTACTTCGATAGAGAGTATACAATATGGTTACCAACAGAGGACCAGCATTTATTCTCAATTGGCAATATTTTCGAACAACACAAGAAGATTGTTCATTTGAATGATGATGATGTGAAAAAGATACAAGAAGAACTTTCGAGCAATGATTTGTACAGCTCTTTCACATTTGCACGTCCGTCAAAGCTATCCAAGCACAATAGTATGCAGTTTGTACTACTTGACAAACCACGACGTATAGTTTACATGATTAATCCTGCCAAGAACAGCAAAGATTCCTTCACTGCCTACGATCCATTTGATTCAAAAAAAGAACATTTTAAAAAGGATGAAGTGGCGTCAGATGATATTTTACGTCAATATTCATATATATCGGTACGTGATAATGCTTGGAATGTGCGTCCGATCGAGCAGTTAACTGTTATTTTATTCGATGTCAGCGGTTCGATGAAAAATATAACAGCGAACAATTCCAAGAGTCTTCTTGATTTGAGCATTAGTGCACTAGGTGTATGGAGTGACAAGTTCTGCTCCAACCGATTACCACATGTTATAGGTCTTATTTACTGTGGTGCTAAAGTAACTCCAACAACTCAACTTATCTATGAAGGCTGCTCACTTACCAATAATTTTAATGATTTTGAAAAGTCATTTAGTTCTCGACCGGATTGTGGTTCGTCAACTCCATTGTATGATGCGATTGAATTTGCATTGAAAATAATGAACCAGTTTTATGAACAACACAGAAGCAAAATGAATCCTAAATACCACAAGCTCATCGTTTGTCTTTCTGATGGTGAAGATACTTGTAGTGAAATGACATTATCGACAACTGCCGAGAAACTTGAACAAGAAAATGTCATTTTTGATAGTATTTGCTTCAGCAGCAAAAAGGCACAGTCGCTTGTGCATCTATGCACATCGTCAAGGGGATATTATTATTTTCCAATACCCCATTTAGAAAAAGACTTAATCAGCTTGTTTGAACGAGAACCGGCAATGGTTGTGAAGAGGCGCGATAAAAATGTCTATGGAGTTGTTAAAGAGCCAAAATTATGTGAACCAGAAGCCCTTCATGTTCCAGCAATAAATTTGGTAGAAGCTTCCGTAAAAGACATAGCAGTATCGAATCAAACTTTGGGCCGGATTTTACGGGAAGCAAACAATTTGAAGCAAAGATCGCTAGAAGATTTTATTATCTTTGTTTGTAAAGACAATATTCTTTTTTGGAAAATAATCATGAAAGGTCCCATAGGTACCAGCTATTATGGTTATACATGGCTCTTATCTGTCGAATTTCCATCGCAGATGTATCCGTTAAGACCACCAGAAATTCGATTTATAACGCCCATTTATCATTGCAATATTAGTGATGATGGAAAAATCTGTCATGAAATCTTACGTAGTCACTGGACATCACAGACAACTATGTACGATGTACTTCAGCAAATCACTAGTTTGCTTTTCCAACCAGAACCAAACGATGCATTATCAACAAATAAAGGTGATCTTTTAAAAACAGCACCAAAGGATTATTTCAAGGAATTACAGCAACACAACGAAAAATATGCCAAGGCAACTATCGAGGAGCTCAAAAATCAATATCAACTTGAACAATTTAGTAGATAATTTTTGTAATTGATTGAACAATTATTGTACAACATAGTCAAGAAAATCTTTCTAATATATCAATGGATTTTTTTCTGTATAAATTTACAAAAACCATACTTCTGACCTGTTAAATTCTTTACACATAAAATTGATTTAGTTGATAATGGCCATACAAGAAAAATTAGTAAGTCTTGAATCATTTTAGAATACGTCAGTCCTTCCATGAATATTTACTCAGTAAACTATTCACAAAAAAACATATAGAAATTTTATTTGATAGATGACTAGTGTCTAGTTGCTAATCTTCCGTAAATCTATATTTACGTTTTTAATTTAAAATTGAAAAAAGTATGAATAAAATTATTCTTTTAAGAAAGTGTCCTTGGCCAAAAGCTCATCTTCAATAAATGCTTTGGCTTCGTTAAACGATTAAAATACAACATCTTTATATTGCAACAAGATCATGTAAATTTCTCTCAAATATTATCTGTAGTGACACAAAGTTTTGAGATTTATACGACCAATAGTCGATATCGAACGTTGTTGATTTTAGCTTTCTCACACATTTAATGAATAAAAATCATGAAGAAAGGGAATTAAATAGTTATTTTTCTAAGATTACCCAAGTATCATCCGAATCGTCGAATTAATCAAACTTATGGGTCCAAAAAAAGGTCATATAGTTGTTAGTCTTTTGTCCTACGAAAATATCTTTCCAGTGCGACTTTGACTTTCATAGTGTATGGAAATAAACTTTTAGAAATGGTTCGTCTTTATCAAATCAAAATCTCAGACTTACAAACTATTGATCATATCTAGTCTATTTTCTAGATGATCAATGATCTTGCATGTATTCTCTGTCATCCAAATACTGATCAACCCTTGTACATATGTGACAATTGCAAACGCATCAGAGGAGATAGAGAACGCAAACAGTTCTTCGATAAAAGTCTTAATACTCTTCAACAGAGAGCAGAAAGATTATGCAAAACCCGTGGTGATTTAGACGCCTTGAAAATTACATGCCAGTTGTTGGAAAAATGTGTCTCCGAAATATCGTTTTCGTTTACCCCTATCAATAACTTCACTACTGGATACCATCAAACAGATGAAACTGCAGAAAGTTACATCAAGGATAAAGCAAGATTCACAGGTCTCGTACCGATAAGGAGTGAGCCTGATGGTAACTGCTTGTTTAATTCGATTAAAATCCTTGGAAAACTCACGGAATCAATATCTGAGTTACGTGTACGTTCTCTGATCGAAATCGTAATGAACTATGATCAATATATTGAGTATTATACCCATCTCGAACTGGAAAGTGGGGCTGACAATATACTTGAATATTGTAGCGAGGCAAGAATGAAGCAATATTCTCAGATATGGGATGTACTCGGTTTGTGTGATGCATTGAAATGTAGAATTCAACTGATGTATTTTGACGATTGTCCTTTACACCCGTTACAAAATTATACATACAAGCCAATTAAGAACCCAGATAAAAATATAAAGAAAATAACAATATTGTGGACATGTGCATCTCGAAAAGAGCAATCACAGAATTCTAATAAACAATGTTATGCCAACCATTTTGTTCCGTTAGTCAGGTATACAATAAAAGAATTGAAAAATCTTCTTCATGGTGTCGCTATTCATCACTAATCATCTTTCTCTTTTGCATTTTATTTAGAGCGCCAGAAAACCTATTAGTTATTACAGGTAATGTCACGCTTCTGAAATTTTATTCGATTTCCAAAAAAATTTAGCTTTATGTTGTCATCATGACTATTACTTGAAGTGCCAAAATAATCAGAAAAGATTGTTTTCCTTAGTAAGACAGCTTTTAGCGTTTTTCTTTGTGATTGTCCAGCCATATCCATACATGTCACATTCATATGTACGCAAAACTTGAGAATGAGATGTTCACTTGTTACTTATTGCTAGGACTAAGTGTTCCAGTAGTCAAAACCGAAACTAGGGGTATGGATGATGTGTGGGTGTGGGTGTGGGTGTGGGTGGGTGTGGGTAGATGTGGGTGCCAGGTTTGGATGTAAAAGAAGAAAATACCCTCACCCACACCCATACCCAAAAATATGTTAGGTTCCACAAAACAATATATATATTATCTATACATTATGAATTTTACTTTATCCTTAAGAAGATACAGCAGAAATCGAAAAACCCATGCCATGCAACAAAAACAAAAACATTGTAGCACCAAATATTCCAGCAGGAGGTCCAAGCTATCCAATGGCCTCATTATACGTGGGTTAGTTTGAATGTTATTCCTTCTTTTCCTAATTTTCTTTTATATAAAAAGGTGATCTCCATGCTGATGTCACCGAGGCAATGCTATTCGACAAATTTGCAAGTGCAGGACCAGTTCTATCAATTCGTGTCTGTCGTGATATGATTACACGACGATCACTTGGTTATGCATATGTTAATTTTCAACAACCAGCCGATGGTATGTTCTAAATCTTTTTAGTTTATGAACGAGAGAATATATGTACCATCATATGATAGTTGTTGTTTTTATATACTTGAGTTAAAGAAGAAAAATATGCTTCACTAGATAAAAATTATTCTTATTTTAGCTGAACGTGCACTTGATACAATGAATTTTGATTTACTTCGTGGTCGTCCATTACGTATTATCTGGTCACAACGTGATCCAACTTTACGTAAATCAGGTGTTGGAAATGTATTTATTAAAAATTTAAATAAAAATATTGATAATAAATCACTTTATGATACATTTTCGGCTTTTGGTAATATATTATCTTGCAAAGTAAAATTTTTTACTATATATATTAAAATCTAATTATTTAACTTCATTTTTAATATATAGATCATGACAGATGAAAGTGGTCAATCAAAAGGTTTTGGTTTTGTTCATTTTGAAACGCAAACAGCAGCCGATAATGCTATTAATAAAGTTAATGGTATGTTATTAGCTGATAAAAAAGTTTATGTTGGTCGTTTTATGACATGTAATCAACGTGCTGATGCTGGTGGACCACGTAAATTTACAAATATATTTATAAAAAATATTGGTAATCAATTAGATGAAGAAAAATTACGTGAACTTTTTTCAAAACATGGAAAAATTTTAAGTTTTAAAGTAAATTATGTAAAGAAAAAAGAAAACAATAAAAATTTATTTTTATTTAGATTGAAAATGATGAAAGTGGACAATCAAAAGGTTTTGGTTTTTGTAGTTTTGAAAATCCAGAAGGAGCTGAAGAAGTAAAAAAACAAAATAGATCAAACAACCAAAAAATTAATTTTCATAATATATTCTAGGCTGTTCAAGCTTTAAATGGATATTCAGTAGGTGATAAACAACTTTATGTTGGTCGTTTTCAAAAAGAAAATGAACGTTTATCAGAAATTAAACGTAAAAAAGATTTACAAAGACAAGAACGTATGAATAAATATCAAGGTGTTAATTTATATATTAAAAATTTGGATGATACTATTGATGATGAACGTTTAAAAAAAGAATTTTCAAAATTTGGTACAGTTACAAGTGCTAAAGTAAAATTTAAAAGATTTATTTTATTAATTAATTTAATTAATTATTATTTTAGGTTATGTCAGAAAATGGTCGATCAAAAGGTTTTGGTTTTGTTTGCTTTAGTGCACCTGATGAAGCAACAAAAGCTGTTACTGGAATGAATGGTTCAATTGTTGGTTCAAAACCACTTTATGTTGCATTAGCACAACGTAAAGAAGAACGTCGTATGCATTTAACTAATCAACATATGCAACGTATGGTAACATCACGTGTACCACCACAAATGCCATTACCATTTCCAAATGGTATGAGTGGTATGATCCCTTATTTACAAGCACCAATGGGTCCATCACAACCACGTAATTTCTTTACACCAAGGGCTATGCCAACTTATCGTCCAGCTCAACCACGTAATTTCTTTACACCAAGGACTATGCCAACTTATCGTCCAGCTCAACCACGTAATTTCTTTACACCAAGGACTATGCCAACTTATCGTCCAGCTCAACCACGCAATTACTTTACACCAACGGCTATGCCAACTTATCGTCCAGCTCAACCACGTTGGTCATCAGCTGCACCAGCTGGTGGTATGAGACCTTCAGCAGGTGCACAAATGATTGGTATGCAAATGCCACAATCAGCTATGGCTGCTGCTCAACGATCAGCTGCTATGGCTGGTGTTACATCACGATCAGGTATGCCAATGCCTAATCGACCAACACCAACACCAGGACAAATGATGCCAAATAATTCAATTCGACCACAAACTGGTGCACAACCACAACAAGCAACAGCTTATACACGTACGGCAAGAAATATGCCATCTGGTGTAAGTATTTCATAATTAAATGAAATAAGACTTTAGCTATTACGTAGAAACTTTTTTTGCGAGAGATATTTATGAAAACAAAAATGTTATTATTGTTTTTTTTTTTGTAGAATCCTGGTGGATTTCCAAATTCATATGTAGTTGCTGGACAAGAACCATTAACATCAGCTGCTCTTGCTAATGCAACACCACAAGAACAAAAACAAATGTTAGGTGAACGTTTATTTCTATTGATTCAACAAATGCAACCAGAATTAGCTGGTAAAATAACTGGTATGCTTCTCGAAATC
>CAJNOP010003240.1:0-13787 GCA_905250075.1 Rotaria sp. Silwood1 | reverse complement strand
ATTTAAGCTTTTTTGATATAGACCTCATTCGATAGAAAACTGTGTTTAAGTACAGCCAGTACTTGTACTTGTTAGCTCTTGTAATTTTAAGCACTATTTCCTGTTTTATCTGTTGGTAAATAGACTGAAAGAATTGTTGTATATTATTCTGTACACCGGAAGACAACGAACGCACAAAACCATTTTGTTGGATTTTTATTTCAAATGTAATGTATCCCTTACTATGTCTGCTGATACTTGCTAAGTGTGTTTCTCGTCAACTATTGTTATTCAATAAAGAACGAACAAATGATTATGTAACACTCAAAAGAAATGAAAACTAACTATTTATATTTCTGCAAAGTTTTTAGATTGTTGCGCTTTTCGTTTAACACAATACTTTCACCTAAATTAGATATTTATGCTTAATCAAAAGATAAATTTTAGATCTCGTCAAAGAGTACAAATAATGATTCATCATGATAACATTACAGGTTCATGTTGAAAGAACAAATCAAATAAATATGAGTCATGCAATGCCATAACAACAAATATGGATTTTTCTTACATGCGTCATTATAGCGTCAAAGATATGGTGGATTTTTTTTTTTGCTTATATAAATATTGAATTGAATGTTGAGACATCTGTAGACAAATTCTTTTGAAAAAAGACTTCACAACCAGCTTAGGTCATGACTCATCCAAAACTTTATGAAAGTCGTGGTGCACAATATTACAAGGATAGTCAAACGACTAGTTTTTGTTTATATGCACCTAATGCAAGAAATGTTTGGGTTATTTTAACAGCTTTTGGTAATGAAGAACATCGATTACAGATGACAAGAACTATTGAAGGTCTTTGGGAAACTGTTACAGATAAAGCGAAACCTGGTCGAACATATCTTTATCTTATTGATGATTATCACGGTAGATACATGTTACGAACAGATCCAGTAAGTTTTTCTGTTGTTCACATTCCAGAAGTCAATCAAGTTCATTCAGTTGTTCATGATGAAACAATCTATCAATGGGGTGATCAAAATTGGATGATGCATCGATCTTGATCTATGGCCTGCTGTATTGGATTGGTGTAACGACATATATGTATTTCTGAGTTATACTTGGTACATACACCCCAACTAGAGAAGAAGATTTTAATTAATCCTAACTTCAAAAACAGTAATTAAGTAAAGTACTAAAGGATATTGGGTGTAGTGATTAAAATCGATATAGATGTCGTTAAATTTGCATTAGTCGCTACAAAGGCTCGCGATGACACTATTGCGTTCAATGGCTATCCTTGGTGCGGATTTTTTCACTTTCATCTTGTATTGAAACAAATTCAGATCTTCAAGAAATATCATTTCGTTTTCTATCGTGCGATAGAAAGTGGTTCTTTGCATATGAACTGTCTTTTTATTTTTATTTATTTAAATAAAACAATTACAATTAAAAACAATTTTTTGTTTAACTGGAATGACGATTTAATTTGTTCAGTTTCAGTTGCTCTTGTACAAGAACTTACTTTTACTTAAAAAAAATATTTAGTTTGTATACATTTCAAAAACATTAGGTTTCTTGTTCAATATTG
Source organism: Rotaria sp. Silwood1 (assembly GCA_905250075.1). Lineage (NCBI taxonomy): Eukaryota > Metazoa > Rotifera > Eurotatoria > Philodinida > Philodinidae > Rotaria > Rotaria sp. Silwood1. The sequence continues at coordinate 12,217 of CAJNOP010003240.1, read as the reverse complement.
TACAATAAGATACAACACAAAACAACGACCACTGTTTCGTTGTCTATACATACACTTTTATATTTTTTAATATTATTTTTTATGATACTGACACGGAAGAAGATGAAATCTGATTCATCGTCTCGATTATCATTGTTTTATTCCTTCTTTTGTACCAATATTACAAAAAAAATGTATAAAAAACGATAAGAAATGTTTGTATAGACAATTGTACACTTGTTATTATTTTTGTGTTTTATCTTATGGTAATTGTTGTAAAACATTGAACAAAGCTGATGCTTTCAAAAAGTATGTAAAGTAACGGGTGGCCCACAAATAATTATACTGTGAGTATTTTCGAAATTGCTACTCTATTATCGCTTTGATTAAAATACTTTTAAACAAAAGATAGCGCTTGAAATTCTCTACAAGACTATATATAACTAGACCCTAAAACTGTTTTAGATATATTGGAAAAAACATGAAAAATAAAGACACTCAAAAAGCTGTAAAATGTAATGGAATGGATATGATGAATGACCGCACGTTCGTTCCCATTTTTTCATCACTCACTTCGTCCTGTTAGAAAAACAAAATATACCAAAAGATGCAACATGAAAAGCTCTATAGTTTGCATAAGACAGCCTACATTATAGTTGCATTTTTTGTTTTCAAAATGAACAAAGGTTTTGAGCGATCAAATTTCGATCGTGCGAAAATGATACATTTTTTGGTACAAGATGACTTCGTTTTTCCTTACTTCCTCTTTTTACAATTTGTTCTTTCTAAATTGTAGACCTTTTCACGCTGCATCTTTTGGTATATATTTTTTTTAATAGGACAAAGTGATGAAAACATTAGGTGCAAAGCGCGACCACTCATTATGTCCATTCCGTTATATTTTGCAGCTTTTTGTATGTCTTTATTTTTCATGTTTTTTCCAATATATCTAAAATAGTTTTAGGGTCTAGTTATATATAGTCTTGTAGAGAATTTCAAGCGCTATCTTTTGTTTAAAAAAGTGTTTTAATCAAAGCGATAATAGAGTAGAAATTTCGAAAACACTCACAGTATAATTATTTATGGACCATCGGCTATGTTTGTTTTTAAATAAATGTAAATTCTTGCGGAAGAATAAATGAAACTGGGTGAATTAAAAACAATCATCCTCCTCTGTCTCTTCGCTTTGACTTGACGAGAAAATCTAAAAATAAAACAATGTTAATGCTGTGATTTTGTCGTAAAAGCTTTATCTTTTACCGAGTCACTAATTTCGTCCACTTCATCACTTAAATAATTGTCCGTTGGTATAGATGATTCATCGCTGTTTTCTTCTTCAGTAGAATATTTGTGATCGAACAAACTTGATGTGAATCTTGAGTTACGTGTGAAGGAATCAATTTTTTCTGTTGCTGATTTCTACCAATTCGAAAACAGAAAATCAGTCCCATATTTGATTGTTAGAAAAACAAAATAATGAACTCACTATTATTGTTTGTGAATTTGATGTAGCAGTGTGAATCAATTTTCGGTTTGAACAATCAGCAGGACATTGACAGAATATAGTGCATGGTAATTGATTTACAATACATATACATCTAGTGCACTGTCCTTTGTGTTTTCCACAGCAAGACAGTTGTCGATCATTAGGAAATGGTAACTTGGATGTCCATTGAACTTGCAGATGACCATCAATCATTTGGTATCCGCTATCTTCTAAAGCAGGATATTTAATGTAACCATCAGGTGCTTGTAACCATATTTGAACTTGTCTTGAGACACGTAAACAGTGATAAAATAAAGAATCGTGTGTTGGTGGTAATGATGCAGCAATGGACATTGAATTTTTTTTTAAGGCAGTCATGGCCATATTAGCACGTAATTCATTGATTGAAACATCTGTTTGAGTTACTTGATAGGATACTCTTGAACCTGTTGTTAAAGAAGATGATTGCCGGTGACGCCGATTTGAAGAAAAGCATCGAACAAATAGTGTTTCAGCAGCAGCAATCTGTGACATAAAGATATGAAAGTAAATGCATCAATAGAGAAAGAAAACTTTTTCAAAAAAATGACGAATGATGATACTTGACAAAACAATGCTTATCACAACTAAGACGGTAACAGAGGACTTCAAAAGATATCAAACTGAGAGAATTTAAATTATCAAGAGACTTCAACATATCTTAAGAGCAATAATTCAAAAACATCAAGAGAGTTCCGAAGGCTTCATAGAATTCTCCAATTCTTCGTAAGGCTTCAGAAGAGTTTTTTAAACTTCCAAAAACTTTAAGATTGAACTCTCTCTAGTTTCTTTCGAACACACAATCTAATCAGACTTTAGCTATTGAGAATTATGTTTATCAGTTCTGTTCGTCGACGATTGTCACAATTGTTCAACTACTAAACTAAAAATGATTGTAGACTTTATCTATATATCGACGTACATTGTCTTTTGTGACAGGGAAGGTTGTCAGCTTCTGTAGATCAGCAAAATCATTTGGAGTATCAAAAAGTGTTTGCATAAAAGTTCGTTTGCTGATATTACGAGTAAAAGAGCAGGTGTCACACCCGGAAAGAGCATAAACGATAAGAAGAAGAATTGGATTAACACCAAATTTATCAATTAATTCATTGTGTATATATGTGCAATCTATCACTTTTGGTGGTTTCTTTGGTACAGTTGCATCAACAACTAATTTTTTAAGACCAAGAAGAGATGCATAATAAATACATAAGACGATAACATCAGTGTCAATTGATTTTACCACGATGTTGAAGAAAGAATTTTGAATAAGTTGATCGATATGAAAAATGATACGTGAGTCAGCCTCGATTTGATTACTTTCAAGTTCGACCATATTCATTGGCTGCTTGTCTTTCTCTAATTTTATTGCTGTTTCAAGAGGACCTGCTAAGACTAGAACAGATCCTAATGGTAATTTTTCTGTAGCTTCTGTGTCTTTCCAGCATTCAATAACAGCAGTTGCCAAAACAGCTCGATTTGATGCAACAAAGTTTTGGTATTTTTTTCCTGTTGGAAGTAGAGAACTTCGAACAATGCGGTCGTATTTCGGTTGTGTTGTATTTTTGTTACTATGACGATGAATAAATGACTTCAAATCTTGACTTCTAGACGAGTCAAATATAATATCAATACGTGAATAATCGATGAATAAAGGTGTTATATGTTCAACTAATAAATAAATAGCATATTCAAAGACGTTGCTTCCTGCACGAGGATAAATATGAAGTAATGAAGAACCATCAATTACAAGTGCCTGTTGTTGATTTGTGGTAAGGAAATATGTAGAATATATACCTAAAGGAAACTTCTCTTTCAAGAAGTGAAAGGTATCTTTTGATTTTGATTGTTGGTTTAATAAATTTGAATTTTCTAATGAACATAGGCTGATCGGTGTTGAGGAGAATTCATGTCCAAATACAGACTAAAGAAGGGCAATTCAAAATTGGTATACTAAACAGCATATTTTAGCACTCACCACCAAGTCAATAGAACGATACTGAGCAAGAAGCAGGATGCGTCGTATTTCAGCATCAATTTTTTTCATGTCGATTGTAGATTTCTTCTTCGTGCGCTTATTCGTACTGGATCTAGTGCCATCATATGTATCATTATCACGTATATGAAGCAAAGATGAATCATGCAACGTCCCATTTAAAGGAACCGAGCAATTAACTAGTCGATTACGAATAAAATTTTTGAGTGCTTCTGCACCAATTTTCTAAAATAGTAGAAAAACTAATGTAGAAGTCAAGATAAAAAAAAGATTTAATGTATTGGTCATGAAATTTAAAAAATCAAATAAAGAGTATAACTTACACGGCATTGAATATTACTTTGAATGATATCTGAATGTATAATCTTACCAGTAAAGAGTTGAGTAACATTATTCGTATCCAATGAGAACAACTTTTCTTCAACAAGTTTATCAAGAATAATTTGTAAATCGACATGATCGGCTAACATACGAGAAGAAGAACATTCAATATGGCTTTCAATGCTGTTGAAATTAGATTCAACACCAGCTAATTCACTGGTAATTGTAGAAAGTAATGATCGAAAAGTATACGATTTTGACCAAATGTCGATTAAGTCAGGTGAACAACGACCTGTAATACCTCCATGTCCCTTACCCATCTTGTTAATGGTCGCTTCTATTGTTTGATCAAGAGCAATGGAGCTAAAATTTCGGTTACTACGTGAAACAGCAAAACTTTTAGAAAGATGATCTAAAATTTCCTCTGGCCATATACGTAGATCCGAAAGATGACGAGCTGTTAAACGAGCATATTGTCTGTGATTTGTTGCAAAAAATAATTCAGCTAATTCACAGGCCGCCGCATTTCGAGCGGAAAAATTACTTGTACGTAATGCAGTATATAATTTGATTAAAGGTGTAATTAACTCGAACAATACAAATGTCCAAAAATGAAACTTTAAGTTTTCGTCACAATTATTCTTAATCCAAAGATCGAAAGCATCTTGCAATTTAGCATTGGATAAATAATCGAGTACAAATTTATACCACCTTTTTTTTTCTTCAACATCAGCTGAATCTGTTGGCATTTTGTTCATTAGCTGTTCAATATTATCAATCATTGTTGTTGGTAAGGTCAAAAAAAATTGATCATGTACGAGAATAAGTAATGCAGTGTATAAGAGTTTGATGGTTCGTAATGATTTGTTAAAATGTGAAACTGATAAAATAGCTCGATGTGTAGCATCTTTGTACAATGTGCCAATTAATGTATCAACTCCTGATTCTTCTAATATGCCCCAGATGACAATCATTGCACATTTCATCATATGAAAATCACCTGGATAGAGGAAGATACCCTCAAAATCTAACCAATGTTCATCTTTTACCTTAGAAAAAAAGTTATAGGTGAGAGAGAAACAGCAGACTTCAGAAGTTCAAGATACTTCAAAACAATGCATAAGATAGGATTGTCTTGTTAGCATTAGTATTATAATAATGCTAATGTTTGTGCGTTATCATTAACCATTAAGTCTAATGCTTGAGCATTATTTGCATTAGAATTAATTAATGCTTTGGTGTTAAAATTAACTTGTCATTATTTTTAATTCTTATACAGGTACCAAACCTGGCTTCGAGAGGAGCACCTCAACATGATACTCGTAGCATTTCATGGATGCTGCTAGCATCCATGAAATGCTACGAGTATCATGTCGATGTACCCGTCTCAAAGCTACGTGTAGTATATCTGTATTATAATGAAAAATAATACTAAGTTAATGCTAACACCTCGGTATTAATTAACTCTAATGCCATGAACACTTAACCATTAGTCTTAATTGTTAATGCTAATGTTAATGCTAATTCTAATGCGACATCCTTATCATAAGACTTCACGGGATTTCGGTGGACTTCTTGGGTTTTCAAAAGACTTTCTAGGCGTTCAGAAGCCTTCTATATTCTATGAAACTTCAAGTTCAGAGACTTCAGAATTTCAAGAAACTTCCTAAGACCTCTAAAGACTTCAATCAATTTCAATGGACTGCTACAGACTTCAAAATATATTAAAAGCTATAGCCCAGCGACTTCAAAAGCCTTCTTTAGATTTCATAAGACTGCATGAGAATTCGATAGACCTCATGGAATTTCAAAAGACTTCATGAGATTCAAAGACTGAAGTCTCTGCTGTTTCCCCTTGGAATAAATAATAATCTTATTCAAATACGAACCTTGGTGCATAACCGAAAAATTCGCTCATCGACTACAAGAACAGCACTGTTTTGTATTTCATTATCAATCAAGAGTTTTTTCATTTCGACCAAACATGCTTCAGCTGTCTCCAATTTATTTGGATCTTCAATAATTGGAGGCATAAATGTAACTTTATGCCTTGGCCGAGTACTATGTGGTAAATGTATAGCCATGAAGCCTGAGTATAATGGAAGATTATTTTTTCCTACGCGATTGTAATAAGACTTGATAAATCCATAAGCAAATAAATGAGGTGTAAGTGAGTGGTCGATGAATGGTTCAAAATCGTGGTAAAATGACATGGCATGATCATGCAATACTTTATCTATAAAGATAACAAAATGAAGTACAGAGTTAAATTGAAGTGATCGTGTTTCATAGAATGTCAAGGTTAAGACTTCCTAATAATTCTTACCAACTGCTCGGATTTTGCTCATCGATGTTTCACCATCGTTTTGTGTTATAACTGAATTATCTATTGCTTGATCAACATTTGATGATAGTGCTATACAAAAAAAAAATACCGAGAATGATTAGCAGAAGCATGAATGACTCTTCATTACGATCATTTTTATCTTCATCTGATTCACCAGGATTAGCATCCATCGAATTTACGAAAGATACTGTCGTACTACATAATTGATTATTCTTATCAACAAGATTTGTAACTAGAGTTAAAAAAAACTGATTGATGATATAATCAAGAAAAAATTTTACATAATTACCATCGATGTTCATAGTATTATCAAGAATTTCAATAGCTTCTAAATCTAAATCAAAACAAGTTGTAAATTCTTAAGAATGAGTTCTTTCAAAAATAGCTATTTACCATTAGAGACTTCATCGTTATTTTTTTTGTTAGCTATAAATAGAAAATTTTGCAAACTGTGGACTATTCAAAAAATGAAGCTTACCATTTTGTTTGTAGTTGTTCTCAGGTGTTTGAACAAATATTCTATTAAGAAAGTGGTAACTACGTTCACCATGGAGTGTTTCTCGATTTAGATCAAAATTATCAGCCACTTGTACTAATTAACAATCTGGAAGAACACCAGCTGGTAAAGAACATTCCATAGCTTGATTATTTGCAATTTTGTGATGAATACGAGAAATTGTTTTATATGAAGCAGCATGTCCAAATCGATTCAGAATAGATAAGAGCTCATATGATCGACCATGTTTACATATTTCATTAGCTAATAGTATATGTTTAGGTGATACAATATGATCATGACGAGCATTTAGAATATCATGTCCAATTGCTGCATTCTTCAATGATTTATAGCTTTTTTGAAAAAGATCTTTATTAAACATATCATAATAATTATAATCGGCTTCAAGTTTTTTAAATTGACGATTGCTTGAAGTAAGAAAACCAATGAAATTACGGATCACAAGAGGTATACAATCAGCAAATAGATTATTAGTGAGCTCAGTCATCTTTTCTGGTTGTTTAAATAGTGTTTCAAGTATATGCAAACTCTCTTTCATATGACTACGGAGCAATCGCACCGCATTAAAAATTATCTGACATTCGTCAATTTGATCTTCATTAGATGACTTTGAAGTAATTGTAGTTGGTTGTTGATGATCAGATAAGTCGAGTGTCGAAGATTTGCTCAAACAGATTGCTGCACGAGAATAATGACTAATATCATTTAAAGCTATATAAGTACCATCTCTTTTACTAACAGTTTCAAAATGATAATGATTAGGAAACTTTGATTCTAATTGTTTACGAATACTATCACAACGAATATTAGAATCAAGTTGATGTTCATGATGATTGTAGCTTTTAATAATTTGATTATAAAAATGTTGAGCATCTATCAATGGAATAAGACGACCATCTCTAAGGGTGCTCTTCAACCAAGCGTGCAGTTCATTTATAGGTGAATCATAGATTAATGATCTATCATTGGTACCACTTGAATAAGGAACACCTTCTTCAGATTGTCTTCGGTGTCTTTTTCTAATCTATGATATTGAAACAAAAATAAAAATCAATTCGTTGAAATTATGATACTCAGTAAATTTATCTGCAATTAATTTTTTGTTCTATTACAAAATAAAATTATATTCATGTTTTATACTTGAATACTTATAAATGAATGGAAATGTATCTATTTAAAAAAGCTTAACAGACTATCGAGTTCCTAAAAAGCATCAGTGATTTTCTTATTTCTAAAGATGACACTGAGAAATCGTATCATGTATTATGAGTAATCTAAAGTACCATGAATCCGAAACTATAAAAGATCAATAAACACAAGCGGTATTCAATTTAAAAAATATTTTCCAGTTTTCAAATATTTGAATAAAATTCAAATTTCCTCCAAAAATGAAATGCACGATATTATTCGCAACTTATTCTCTATTTAAAAATAAAATGACGAGCTTAGTTCTTTCTCAATCTTATTACTCTATTGCTCTGAAACGTTTAAGAAGATAAAAGAGATAGTCAGTAGTAGGAAAAAGAAAAAATGAAAAACAGAAACAAGTTGTAGAAATCAGTTATCTCTGTTCTTTTTTACATTAGGTGAAGGTCGATACACTTCTGAATGAGAAAATTCTTTTGTCATTAGTTTACATTTATCTTAAATGAATGAGTCATTGATACCCAGTTTTCTAAAACATGCTAGACTAACATATATCCTTGGTTATTTGTAGCTTAAAAAAAGTTACGTTTTCTCTAAAACAAAGTTAATTCTTTCAGAAGTAAAAGCTAGATGTATGTAAAAAAGGAAAAAAAGGATCATACAAGCATTGTACTTCTATTTCCACTCTCGTCTTCTACAATTTTCAAACATGAAGTTGAGAAAAATTTCACATACGCACTTTTATGAGAAATGACCTTCGGTGTCGATGTGTGATACATTGGATGTAATCGAGATCGCATTGTACTGGTTTGTTGATCAATACTTGTAGAAACTTGCGAACCAATCATAAACGATGATTCTTCTTCAACAGGACCTGTAATACAATCGAAAATAGTCTCTCGACAGTAATAAATAACTAACCTGATGTTACTGTTGCGTCATATTCGTCATTAGGTTGAATTACGTTGGTATTATAATCAATTGAAAGGTTTTCCAAAGAAATAACTTCATGATCACTCTAAATATGAATATTTGCACTACGGGCTAAAAATAGAAAAAAAACATTACCTTTCTCTGTTCAGAAAAAATATTATCGTATCGACAATTTATATTGCTTTGGAGTACTGAATCATTACATATTTCATTATTTTCGTCATTAATGTCGTGAACTGATAAATCTTCTGTAGGAAAAATTTGATCTGTATCATTCCAACTAATTGTACTACGTAGAGAATGATCAATGTTAGAAAGATTAGTAAAAACTGGCCTATTGTTTTGAGAGATTGATTGATTTGAGAAAGTTGTTTTTGAACCCAAAAATTCATATTTTTTATCATTATCATCTTCTTTGTCATGATTCTCATCATCTCTTTCATCATCATAATCAATGTCATCATTATCATTATCCATATTACAAACATCCAACAAAAGATGTTCATCCGATACATGGTTTTCATCATTAACTGGAATCATTTGACCTTCAAAACTATTTGCTACATTATTCACTTTTGTATTTCTAATAGACCGGTTGTACCATCGATCCTGATATTTTTTGTAGCATTTTAAATGAACTTTTGTATTAAAAAGAGATCTATTTAAGTCTCTTTGATGAAAGGAATAATAACCAAATTGAATTTTAGCTTCAGCATCACTTGTTACAAGACGTAAATGTTGTTTTTAAACAAATACCGCAACGAGCTGCCATTTCAAAATACAAGAATAAAGAAAGTTTAAACCGCCAAAAACCATTATTGCCTCATCTGTGAGACATGTTGCTATGCGCTTAACCTCTACTAAGATGAGTTCGTAATACAAAAAAAAAGATTCACCCAATATATATATTTTTTTTGACAACAAACTCAATATTGCTATTTATGTAAATTAGATTTATTTTGCAGAATAGAAGTGTATTTCTCAGTGCATTGTTGTGCTAAATCATTTGATTTCTAGAAATGAACGCTGAATCATCGTTCACTAGCTAACGGATCATCTCAAACGGATCCTTTACAATCACCATTATCTATTTATGAAATTCAAGCAAAATCTTGGAAAAGTGGTCGAAATCAACCATTCACATTTCGTCAAATTGCGCCTGAATTAGTTATCTATTGTCAAGAAATGGGATTTACTCATGTTGAAATGTATGGAATACTTGATCATGCTCGTAAATGGGAACGTGGTTATCAGATAGCTAATTATTTTGCTCCTTACCGTGATAGTGGTACATGTGATGATTTAAAATATTTAGTAGATCTTTTACATCAAAATGGAATTGGTGTAATTCTTGATTGGATTCCAACACATTATCATCATGATCATCAATCTCATTACTTTTCTGTTTCATTACATGAATATGATGGAACAAATTTACATGCAAGTTGTCCATCACGATGGGGAACACTTTATTTTGATTTTAATAAAGAAGAAACACGTCGAGTTTTATTTGCTAGTGCTCTTTATTATATTGATCGACTTCATATTGATGGAATTCGTTTTGATGCTGTTAGTCAAATGATTCGACGTAATCGACAAGATATACCAAGTGCTATTTCATTTTTACGTGAACTCAATCAAACAATTCATAGACATTACCCTGGTGTTTTATGTATTGCAGAAGAAACTGAAGGTTATCCAAATCTTAATAGAAATATGAATTTCGATTTAAAATGGAATATTGGTTGGAGTAATGATGCAAGAAATTTACTTCGAACACCTTATGCTGAAAGACCACAACATTGGAAACAAAAAGTACTTGATGTATTACATTGGGCTCGATGGAGTGATGATAAAATGATTCTTACATTAAGTCATGATGATACAGATTCTGGAGCACATAATAGTAATTGTATTTTATTGAATTTAGTTTCACATGCTCGAAATGATATGGATAAATTCTCGGATTTGAGAAATTTTTTTGCATGGCAAATATGTGTACCAAGTCGTGGTCATCTAATTCATATGGGTGATGAAATTGCTCAACCAATATCTTGGTATCAAAGATTCTGTCGAGAGTTATCAAGTATGGATTGGTCATTGGATAATTCTTCGACATTACATGGTCAAATTCAACAATGTGTTCGAGATTTAAATCATCTTTATATAAATCATCCACAATTTTGGCAATATGGAGAACAAGATTTTTCAATGATTTATGAATATGGTCCAAATTTAATTGTAGCCTATCATCGTGGTATTCATAATAATAGACGTATAGCCATTATTCATAATTTTTCAAATCGAGGATATAAATCTTATGACGTACCTCTACCAGGATCGGATCCTAATGTAGCTCGTATTCGACATGCAATAGAAATTTTTAACACAGATTATCCTCAATATGGTGGTTCAGGTTTATTTCAAAATCAACAGAATGAAATAGTGCATAATCATTCAAATGGTAAACTATTTAAACTTTCGATTCCTCCTCTTGCAACAGTTGTATTAGAAGAAAATTTGGCTTAATCAAATGTTGTTCTCCTTTGATACTTGACAAAAAAAGATAGAAATATGAATTTTGTCGTTCTTATGAGTGTCGTTCAGATACATTCTGATAATAAAAATAATAAGTGTAAACTCTCATTTCCTTTTTTCAAATAAAACACAATTAGATAGACAAGCGTGAATAAGAAAAAAAAGAAAGTAAATGTTGAGAATCATACATTATATTTTCATTGGAACAAAAAACTCTTCCTACGTAGTAAGTTTTATATAAGTAGAATTCTGTTGGAATAATAGCTGTAGTTATTGATGTAACTTTTTGCTTGTTAACTATTTTCATCGTTATCATCAATCAACAATGTCGAAACTTTACTAACTTGCTCGTATGTAGTTCATGTGATTTTTTAGTTATTTGCTTTTTATTCATAGCTATAAGCACAACTGTCTATAGACTTCGTGAAGATTGGGCATTCAATGCACCATTTTATGTTTTCCGAGCTTATAGTGGTTCAGTGGGTATTGTTCTTATTTGCTACTCATATTCAATTCAAGCGATTAATCGTCTATTTTTCGCTGTTTTCTACAAACATAAACATCTTCAGATTTATCGAACGCATTGGATCATAATTATTTTACAATGGTTCCTATGAACTCGAAAAAGAATCTCGTGCTTGTGCCATTACAAGTAAGGCATTCGCAGGTTCATTGTAATGATGGTGTAGTGATATCTTTCATTTCATTGAATATTGTAACAATTGGATTCGGAATAACTCTTCATCCAGTTCGTTGAGTTACAACTACTTAGGGTTGACCAAAAGATCGTAGAACGGCACTGAAAAGATATTGTCGGATAAGATAATTTATTCAAAGATGAAAAGTCAAATATGGGACATTGTAGAGTTTTTTGAGGCGCGTCGAATGATATATAGTTCATCCTATTTTTATAAG
>CAJNOP010003239.1:1126-12791 GCA_905250075.1 Rotaria sp. Silwood1 | reverse complement strand
TCTCTTTGATAAGCAAAGTTACGCTTTCTCTTGTTGCTAATATCTTTTTAAAGTTTTTTAACATTGTTGCTAATGGATTCCATTTCTTGAATGATGCAATTATTTGATTTTTAGTTGATGAATCGCCTATCAAAGCATCTGTCACCATCGTGATCATCCAAACGTATTTATGGACATGAAAAATTATACGATCTACAATTATTGTGGTTCATGAAGAAAAATTGAACTGCATCATCAATTGATCTACTCTTCATGCCCTATTGTATCGTTATTCAATGGTCACATGTTATCTTATTAGGAAAAAGGAATAATTTCATCGTCGCTGTTATTGATAGTGCTTGACGTCTATTGAAAACGGTCTCTTGAGTCTCATAATCTATTGCATCGCTTATTCAAGTTATAGAAAGACCTGACAATATCTTGTAGAATAATACATCAGTAGTCACTATGATGTCTCCCAACAATACATTTGTAGATATCCGTTAAATAAAAAAAGTTCTAATAGATCATACTGATGATGATACTGTGAGATGTCGATAGTCAAGTGATTTCAATTAACACAGAAATATTTGTTCACTGAGCTCATTCTTCAATAATATCATCATTTATTCAAATTGTATTATTACCACTACAGGCGAAACATCTAACGATTGGTTTGTTGTAACAATCATGATCTGAATAGTTTCATTGTTCGAAAGCACTCGTGCTTTTTTTCTCTCAATCTATTATATTTAGATTGAAAATCATATTAATTCGATCAGTATCATTCTGCTTAGAACAGTGTCTGTTCAGTTTCTCCTACAAGTTACTGTGAAACCATCATGTGATAATTGATCTTATATTGTTAGACTACAAGTGAAATGATTATGTGCATCAGTTAAAAATTGACAGTCCATTACAGAAAACGAATTTGAATTCCAACTAGCGTTCATTTGTATTTTTATATTATATGTGCAATGACTGTCGACAAATAGCTTCAACAAATATTATATGTAATTGTCCTAGAGAAATCTATTCTACAACAACTACAATAAGTTATTCACATCGTAGTTAGATTTATCTATTCTGAGAAAGATCACTTCTAGCGTATCGACATCAGCTATATAGACCTCATTGACTACAATCATACTATCTTCATTAGCTTTGACTTCAACAGCTGCATCAATGATTTCACCTATCACCACTCTAACAATTACTATTACAGCGAATATACTTTTTTCTGTATGGGAATCTTCGTAGTATTCACATTATTTGCTTCAATAAGATGTAGCATAACTATTGTCATACACATCATTCACTACTTTCTTCTATGACTGAATATCATGTCTCTTTTCTTTTACCCGTCATATATGACTCGAACTAATGGTTTTTCTATATTTTATTTTTCTTCAGAAATATTTTCGTGTTTAATCTCCTTCAAACAATTACTCATTTCTTCTCTTCATTTGCTGTCATACAAAAAAAGAAAAGTATAATCAAACTATAACAATAGCTAGACGAGGAAGCCAATATTAAATAAAAAGAAAACAATTTAAGAAAGGATCTCCCAAAAGACCCAACCTACCATGTCTATTAGATCTCGAGGAAAATTTTTCCCTATCCCAAATTAATGTTTCAAACAAAATGTCTGAAGTATTGAGCTCTCCAGTTTTAATGGCGAAAGTACGGATCAAAAACTTTGAATCGAAACTAGATTTAGCCCTGAAAAATGGATTCTATTAGATTTTTGACAGTATCCCTCTAGTAATGCAACTAATAGAAGGTTAGAGATTGAGCATCCACATGAGTAAAATCTTCATTCCACTACTATAGTTCTCGTCTAGTTTGCTTGATTAACCATGATGTATCAATAAAATGAGCGATTCATACTCTAATATATACTTTAATCCTTTCCTAATATATAAAATGATATCTGTCGAAAAGTCAACTAAACCATAGATGATTATTATTCATTGTTCAACAACAAAGAGCTTCAACATTCTGGTAAATTATTGAGCTTTCCAAATGGAATCAAAATTGCCTATTTCATTTTTTCATATACTTCAAAGTGCATACGAAATAAATAATAAACATGTTCTCATATGATTGAAACTAGTTACGTTTCAAGGTCAGATGCATTTGTTCAATGTAACAGAGTTTATCTTCTTATCATAATTATCAATAATTTCATGTCTTACATTGAGAGAATTTCATTTTACAAAGATCAATTAACTTCGAACCAAGCAACATAATAAAACAATTCATAAGAGTCTTTATAAAATATTTCTTTTCACTTATTCATCATTTCTTTAGCTCAGTATCATAATACATCACACACATTATACTCTCATTTAATTATTTCTCTGTCTCAAACTAAACGCATAATTAGAAAATTTCTTACTGTGTCTTATCGATATAACTGAGCATTTGAAAAGAAGATACATATATGTGTATTATAGTACGTTTATTCAAATGTTATGTCCTATGTATACTAAATAATTGATCAAATCAATGTAATCAACATCGATTCATATCGTTCGATTCAATTTTATTTATGTCTTGAGATTTATACACATCTTTTAGTTTCACCATCGTTTCGTGCTGAATACAAGATCGAAAGAATATCTTCAAAAGTTCAATTAAACAACACCATAATGCAAAACAATACAATATCATTATTTATTAAAAACATGTATCGTCAAACAGTGAATATCTACATATAATGATTATGAGTCAGTGTTTCGATGCACACCTGTCTAATTGTTGCATATAATTTCATCAATCATTGTAAAGGGGTCATATGCGGACATCATAAGACAGTTCGATTGAAGAAAAAAAAAACAAAGAATGCACATATTTTTGACAATATTGCTACTAAAGCTATTATATTTTTCATAAACTTATTATTTTTCTCTCTATTCTTATCTAAATGTTTATCTATTGATCGATAGCTCATGATATTTTTTGTTTTTCTTTCGCTCGTATTTGTACTTTTTTCTTTCTATGGGGTCAACTATTATTTGGTGACATAATACATAAGCACATTCTTCTGAACTTATTTTTGTCATGCATATTAACAAGAGAAAAATAACGAAAAACCATAGAGGTATGCAATGAATATAAATACAATGAAATCGTCAAAATCCGTCTAACAAACAGCAACGATGCGTTTTTGGTCTTCGGCTTTTCTCGTTATTTTCTTGGTCTCAATATTTTCGACTTTGAATTTGATTTCGGCACGTCGCGGCTCAGACGATTCTGAATGTCGAGTGTCGGACAGAAGAATTTACACCTGTTTTCCAGGAAAAGGACCATCACGTACAACACTAGTATATATCGGTGGACGTTGTGGTCAAATTAGAGCGTGCAGTCTGCGACTCAATGGAAGATGTACTGCCAATGCTAATTGTAGAGTGAATAATCCATCATGTGCAAAATGCAGAGGAGAACATGTGGGACCATCATGTAATACAGGATTATGTATCAATGGACGATGTGTTGTTATTCCACGATGCTCTATGATCATACACAATTAATTAATTATTTTTTCATAAATAAACTTTATTTATTCTCGAAACTTTAACAATTGTGTCTTGTTCTTTTTTTTTCTGCACTTAATAAAGCTTTGTTTTGCCAAATCGTATCAGTTGTACTGCTCACAATCATAGAAATTTAGAAATGATCGAGTTTTCTAGAAGCTACAGGTGAATGTACTGTCCTTGCTTTGCATTGTTGTTTACTTGTTTATAATCTATATTATAACACATATGAAAAAACATTATCAATCTAGAAGCGATTTAAATTTTAAGTTTTTTGTTGAAATGCATAAACATTCTACCGATAGACTTCGATAGTAGATAGATATCAAAAATGATGAATGTGTGATGCAGAAATTGTTGACAAAACTGCCAATGATTCATCAAAAAACATACAATCTTGAGAAATGAGAAATCAAATATATGTTGTTTCTATCTAAAAGACAAATAACACAAATAACTTACATCTTAAATCAGAATGTTGATATGTATTTACATCAAAAGAAGTTGAAATTTAAGTAAAATGAAACACAGTTTTAAAGATATGAAAATAAAAAGAAGGAAAAAGATAAGAATAAAGTGTTGATTATTATTATACGTATATAGAAATGATAATAGATTGACTGTATTTTATTTTATTCAATAGAATATCTTTTAGGACAACATTTATTCTATTTGTTGGGTATAAGGACATTGAGTGATTGATAAAGTATAAGAAAAAAACCAGTTTTCTTCTAACTCAACATTGACACGAGTACAAGGTTCACTCGATCGATTGTAAAACGAATGATACATTGCACCACATATGTGCCTCATAATTATGATATTAGAGAATAATAAAAGATTTCAAGCATGAATTGAATTCAAAGTGAAATTTGTTGCTTTTATATAATAGTTTAGTCGTTGGGATGTGATGCATGATCGGCCTTGGAAGATTTTGGATAGGGCTTCTTTTTTTGTTTATAACAAAAGCACTTAAGTTTTTATTTCTGTTGTTTTCGGTGTTCATATCAATATAATCGAAAGAGAAACAAAAATAGATGATAAACTTTATCAGATAAAGAAGTGATCAGAATCAACTTAAACTAAAGAAAACAGTCCAAGAATCGTGAAACGATTTTACAAAAAAAATACTGAATCTCGATTTCTAGTTGACAACAGCTGAAAAAGAGCAGTCAGAAAGGTTGCATATACATATACTACCATAACGATTCGCTTTCTTGTATATCAATAATAAGAAAAAATGAGCTTCTTCAACTTTTTTTTGTTTAACACGAGTTCATTTTGAGAACTTTTGTCTGAATCTACAAGCTCATCTTTTTTATCACGAATCATTCGTATTTGTAATCGTTTTTTCTAAAGAAATTTTGTGAAATTAATTCTCGAATACCAAATTCAACTAAATTCTCATTGTAAGTGTAATTCTAGTTTAATCTAAGTAGTTACACAGTTTGTGAGTGCTCTCATTTTTCGATCTTGAGACAGAAGAAGGCATTAGTGCATACATTATAACATTAATTATTCAAAATGACTACTCTATCTAGTTACAAAAACAGGTTTATGCTATGGTTTCCTAATGCAAACGAAAATTTGAATTGTTTTTGTAAATAGAAAACAGTTAATTCATAGTTTTTCTAAGTAATTAAAAATGATTTCCTGACGCAGTTTAATCTTGTGTTAAGTTGAATTGTATTCATGCTAGAATTGTTATAACAAAAGTAAAGTGCAAATGAAAGAAACAGATACTTATCAGTCTGTTCACAAAGGATAGTTATTGAAACAAAGTTCCAAATGACAATACGTTTGCACTCAATATTTCAAATTTCAATTTTCGTCTTCAATCGTCTTCAATTCATTAATATAATAAATGAAGATTTCTGTGAAGATTTTCTTCATTGTACTCAAGTAATAAAATCACGTAATGCGTACTTTTCATTGGCAAACGATTAAACATTTATTCATTCTGCTACACACAATGATATTGCATTATTTATAAGTATGGAATGAAAGAAGATTAAACTTTTCATTTTTTTTTGTCATTCGAAAGCCGCATATTCACTGTATCAGTGAAACAAAAATCAAGTTTCTAGCAACTACCAAGAAGAAATGAGATAGATTGTATTTAAAATACGAAAAGAATATCATACATATCTTCAAGATATTGGCATTCCTAAAAAATGAATATATGCTCATCAAAATGTTGTTATAATCATCTCGAGGTAGAAACCATCAAAGTCATACATGATGATCGTAGATTAAGTACAGACATTATTTTTAAACATCAAACTGGTATAGTTGATGCAAAATGATATGAAATGACTTTTAATTTTCTATGAAGTATGTCAATAAACATATCTATTACGTCCTAAGTTTCGAGTCTAATACATATAAGTGTTTGAAATTCATGAATAAAATATTTCTTAGTAAAACGTTTTCAAAAAAGTACAGCGTTTTTTTTTGTTGATGCAAAGAAATGATTAATTTTATGAGTTACACTATTTGAATAGGTCGCATTAGAGAGAGTGTTTCGCATGTAAAAGTGTGTACAACCTTTGAGTTAAAAAATATTGATAACGTAAAAAATAAAAAAGCTATCAGCAATGGTTCTAGCATCTTACATACTAATTGTGCACTGAATTAAAACAAAATGAGAGAAAAGAAAAAATAATAAATAAAGAAAGATGAGAAGTGTGAAACAAAAAATATGGTATGGAGAAAAGAAACAGAAACAATAAAGTAATTTTGAAGATTTCATGTGTTAGACAGATGAGTAATATTTATATATTGTATTTCTTTCTTTCTTTCTTCTCGTTCTTGTCTCTTCTAGATGTATACCTCAATAAACAATCCACATTATTTATTTTTCTTCTCTTCTTTGAGTTTGTCTCTCTCTTTAAGTTATTGTTCTCCTCTTCTTTTTGTCGAGATGATCTAGAATCTACGCTCTAGAAACTCTCTGAAAATAAAGCAAAGCATAAAAATTCTTCTTCACTGGTTACACAGAGAATAAAAATGTTTTTTCAGGGAGAGAATAGCATTATGATTTTAAATAACATCAACGACAAATTGTATACGAAATTAATGAACTTCAAAAATGGGATTTATTAATTCTAATTGCTAAGAATTATGACATGTTTTCAGTGTTAAGCATAGAAAATTTCTAAAGTTTTACATCATATTAGAAGAGAAAATTTTCTTTCATAAGGCAATTCATATAACTATCGAATAGTTTATAAAGAATTGATCTGTATTTATATCTTTGAAGCTTCTTCTCTATTATCTCCTTACAGAGATATTATCAATTTCTACGGTGGACAGCTAGGATATTAAAAGTC
This sequence comes from Rotaria sp. Silwood1, assembly GCA_905250075.1. NCBI lineage: Eukaryota > Metazoa > Rotifera > Eurotatoria > Philodinida > Philodinidae > Rotaria > Rotaria sp. Silwood1. The sequence continues at coordinate 5,941 of CAJNOP010003239.1, read as the reverse complement.
ATCAATGTCTAATAAAATGCGAGATGTGCTCAATAGAACTTGATAATACTTGCACTATTAAACAGAAGATGTCTTTTTTTGCAAACCTAAGCACATTCTATTCGTTGGTAAAAACATTATAGTCATATTTAGTTTAGTGAGGCATTGGAAACCTCCATAAGAGAGATTTTAAGAAGTACTAATAGAGAATGCACGAGTTGCTTTGATATTATTTCATTATTACTTAGGTAATAAGTAAAGCTAGATGTATAAAATTCTACAAGTGAACAATAATAATATATAAAAATGTTTAAAAACGTTGCATCAATTCTTAGTTTGATGAATTAACTAGATGCAAGCCGTTTAATTATATATGAGTGTTTCTGTTGTGAGTTTTAATTTTAATATGACATGATACAAAGCAAAAAGATTAAAAAAAAATGATGCGTTTCAAATAGTTTTGATCAGAAAATGATGAATAATTTTAGGTTGATTTACCCCAATTAGTAAATACCAATCGTTTAATCTGAAATTTTGATAATTTTACAGTTCACCATTATTAGGACTTCGTCTAAGTTTCACTATACTTTGAATTTTTACTGTATATAATACTTTGTAAACTTTAGAAATGATCATAACAGATAAAAATCAATAATTCCTATGATATCATTCATATGATTTTACAGCTAATATATATTCTATTTCATAGAAATTGTGTTTTATTTTGAACAAAATGATGTATGTGACTGTGGATTATCAGAAAAATGTGTTGTGTAAGTCTTAATTCTCTTGTCACTGCCAAAATAATACTAAACAACCGATCAAATTTTTGTTTATGGAGAAGAATTTTCACTCAGTTAGTTCTCATCAAATTGTAAAAAGCTGGTAAGTTGAAAGCTCTAGCAAAGCTCTTCTACTTTTATTTGAAGAATAGATCAGCAAATATGTACAAAAATTATCTAATAATAGGATTTGTGCGCTTACATTCTACATTAAAGTTCAGAAGCAAAATCTTCTAAATTAGTGCAAGTAGCATTGATTAAGATCTATATAATTCCAAATCCAATATTGAAAAAAAAATACTTGGTTGAAATTCTTTCGCGTAGATACTACCAATAATTCTGAAAAGGTAAGAGTTACTTGATCTTGTATACGTCTATTTCGTACTAAAGAGTTGTTGATTTACTTCATATCAATGTCTATGAAAATATAGATTTATTATTTTACATATCTCACTATTTGATTTACAACAGAAGTCATACTCAAGCATCAAAGTATATTTTTACAACTATCATATGACTCAAGATGTTAGTTTGATATCAATTGTGTTTATGATCAATCTGTTCTTTATTATCCAGTATCATCACATCTATAACGAAGTCTATTTCGTGTGACTAACAGCAGCAAGATAAATAAGTTATTTTTTTGCAACATCTCTAAGGATTTTATCTATAATAATTGAAGAAGAGACTTGCTTGTATTTTAAATACAATCGACACAACACTATACCCACTTGTTCATTATCGGAATAATCATCAGCATATCTCTTTCTGTAATCTTACTAAGTACTACTATGAATAAAAATGAATAACAAAGTAACAAAAAGTGCCCCGCAATATCTTAGATTCAAATACAAGATAATCTCAATTCTATTTTGCAGATGCTTCTTTGAAAGTATTGATATCATAACTATATGCCATAGAATTAAATGGAAGTTACGATTAATTATTATCGATTTCTCTTTTGTTACAACAAAATTCAATGCTGTATTTCAAAATACATTCTAGTAACAGATGATAAATTCGAGCAAAGGTGTTTTCAACTGAAAATGGTTCTTTCTGCTTAGTTGATTATAAATATCAATAATGCTTCGTAGATCAATTTGTTATAACAGAAGTAGTTAATAATAAAGAAGTCCAGAAATGTTCCTGCAGTGTCCACTATAATTATATACGACGATCGAATCGCGTACCTTAATTTCATATACGGAATAGCAAGTATGGAAACTACATCGATAAAAGCGATAAACAAAAAATTTTAATAATCTTATGTTTGACCAATATCTATAACGAATATTATCCTTAGATAATCACACATCTAGTCAATACTACTTTTTTTTCCTTTTTATCCAATGATTGGTTCTCTTCAAAGATAGTACATTTTATTTATAGGCGATAACTGTATGGCATAGCTAAATAAGAATGATATGAATTGTTGCAGCAATGAACATTCTTCTAGTTAGTCATCGTAAAAGGAATAAAGACTTTTTCAAGATTTTTCTTCAACAACTGTTCTAGAACAAAATGATGTTACAGAAACACCGCACATATTCATCTAGGAGGAGAAATCTACTAGCATAACTTTTCATAGAGACAAATACATAGAATGATCTTCACCTGTGAGAACAATAAAAAAAAACATCGTTCTGATGCTACATAAACTATCACAATCTATTATAATTCTCAAAATATTTTTTAATATAGGATTCACTTCATTAAATGATTTCATCTTCCCTATTTTAAGATGACTTAGTCGATTCTCATGATTATAAAGTCAAAAAAATCACTTAAACCAGTCATTTCTTCATTGATTGTTCACCATCAAATTCATGTGATTTATGTCAATTAAATTGCATTTTATAGAATGAATTCGCTGAAAGTATTCATTAGGATCATGTAACAATAAAGATAACATTGACATAGACGATATAAAGTCTTCAGTCAAAAACGTTTGTTACTGTCAAGATTACGTTTAAGCAAAGCAAGAGAAAGAAATCATATTTGTTCAATAAAATATACTACTTTGTGGAAAATTTGCAACACCCTCTTTTGATCATAAAACGTAACTTTCTTAACAGAACAATACACAAGATTCTACAAAATATAAACAGACAATTGCTTATGAGTCACCAAAAATATTTAGTTATGTATGGATGAAGGTTCAAAAATGCAATCAAACGATCCTCTTTTTTTGAATATTATAGAAGCGTGCAGAGTATAAGATTCAAATCGAATAATTTTTCTCTTGGTTCTTTTTTTGTTCAATCATCCCAATCATTTATTCTGCTCAATAGGTGAAGTCATGCTACTGCTTGTTGTTGGTGGTACCTTTTTTTGGTTTGTGTATCATTCTTATTGATGGATTCCATATCCTAAATGGTGCAATTATTTGATGTGTATTGAATGAATCGGCCACCAAAGCATCTATAACTATCGTGATTACTCAAACGTATTTATGGACATGAGAAATTACAAGATGTATCAGTTTAAACATTGCTAGCAGACGAGCAATAACATTTTCGAGCGCTTATTGTAGTTTGTGAAAACAACTGAATTGCATCATCAATCACTCTACATCTATTTCATACTCGATTGTACCACTGTTCAAAGATCACATGTTGTCTCATTGGAGAAGGACATTATATCTTCGTTGCTGCCGTTGATGATACTTAGTATCTATTGGAAATGGTTTCTTCATCTTTGTGATCTATTGCATCACTTATTCAGGTTACTGAAAGATCTGATAGTAATCAACACAATAATGCATCAATAGCCACTATAATGTCTCTCAACAATACAATTATTACAATAGTTGAGGAACTGTTTGTTCACTGAGCTTATTCTCCCACAATACCATAATCTATTCAAACTGCATTATTGACATTAACGAAAAAATACTCCGCGATTGGTGTGCTGTGGCATTCATGATAAGAATAGTTTCATTGTCCAAAAATGATCTTGCTCTCTTCTCTCAAGTTCTCATATTTAGATTAAACATTTTCATCAACTCGACCAAGGTCATTCCACTAGGTACCGTGTCAGTTCAATTTCTTGTAGAGAAGTAGTCAAAAAACTATTTTAATTTAATCTCTTTGAAACAGACACTTATTCCTTCTCTATCTGATCATTCTATTTTTCTTCAGTTCACCTTTATTCATACTCTCGTCTGCAATTTTTCCATATGAGTTAAATCGATGGCAACTTATATCTGAAATTTTTGTTTGGTATAATCATAAAAATATATCAATAAATACAGAAGAAGTCATTCTCATTAGCATGACTCCAGTTAGTTTTACTTTCTATCGAAAAACGGGAAAACATTTTCTCAAAAAAAAGATGTCATAGAGAAGAGAAAAGTTTAATCAAACTATAACAATAACTAGACTAGGAGGCCAATATGCAATAGAAACAAAGCGATTTCAAAGAGGATCTGCAAAAGAACTAACCTATCGTGTCTATAACATATCGAGGAAAACCTTTCAATAATTCCATATTGATATTTCAAATGAAATGTTTAAGGTACTGAGTTTTTCAATTGTAAGGTCGAAAACAATTGAATGGAGCTCATATTAGCCTTGAAGAATGGATTCTATCAGATTTTCGACATTATTTCTATAGTAATTTAACTGATAGAGAACTAGAGATTGAACATGACATGAATAAAACCTTTACTATACCACTAGACTGATATTATTTTCTATTATGTAAAATGATATCTGTCACAAAGTCAATTGAACCATGTATTATTATTATATTCAATTGTGAATACATAGATTTCAGTGTTCGAGAAGCAAGAGTTTCAGCATCTAGATAAATTATGAAACTTTTCAAATACAACCAAATTCCCTATTTCGTTTTCTTCTATGCTTCGAAATGCATTCGAATAAAATATGAAACATGTTCTTATATAGTTGAAACTAGTCATGTTTCTAGTTTAGATTCATTTGTTCAATATTTTACAGTTTATCTTCTTATCACAATTATCAATGTTTTCTTATCCCCTATGGAGATAAATCTATTTTAAAAATAGCTATTAAGTTCGAACCATGAAAAATAA
>CAJNOP010003238.1:0-13790 GCA_905250075.1 Rotaria sp. Silwood1 | reverse complement strand
CAATTTATATCGATTAACCATTTACATGATATTATCAATAGTGACATTTATACTAAACTTGATCATGGATTAACAAAATCTGATATTAATCCTAAGGATCGTCAAAACTTTAGTTCCTGTTTAAAATTAACATCTACTGATCTATTCAAAATTTTAAATGATAATGTTAATACTCGAGGAACATTAATTTATCTTCAGATGTTAAAAATGATTGTAGTGGCCTACGTTGAGAAAAAAACAACTATTGCTGAACGTAAGTATATGCATTTATCATATCTGTTGTCTGAGAGCGAGAAACTCTTCAATCAAGAAACACCACATATAACAAGATTTTATTTTAGGACTTCGATCTGCTTGGTGTGTCGTGTTTTTTTGTAGAATATGGTTTACATGGATTAGATTTAACACATTCAATTCAACGCAATCTACAGAAAACAAAAGCAGATATTTTATTACCAGACCAGCATACTTATCGGCTGAAATAAACGCACACAATTTATTATATTTAGTTTTACTTGTCAAACAAAAACAACTACCACCACATGTACTGTGTATTCATGCTTTTAGTTCACAAGCCTGTGAATCAATTTTTAGAAACACGCGAGCATTAAGTGGAATTTACTCAACTATAGTTAATTTTACAGTATATGATTTTTTACGACGTGCCCAAAGACTTTCATTATTGAATGATATTAAATGTAAGCAATCGAATGATGAATCAGTTAATAATTTGGCCTTTCCAGTTCATCACAAACATCAAAATGATCGACAATCATCATGTACAGAAAGTCAAAATGAGATTGATCAAATAGATATTGAACAAATTATTACCAAGGCGTACCATGAAGCTATTGATATGCTCGATGGCTTAGAAATATTGAATGTGCTGAAAAACAAACGTGTTCTCGATTTAAAATTATTAAGTGAATATGTATTTAAACAATTAAATTCTAATTCAAAGATGTATGACTATTCATCTCAACGAAGTAATATGGATGATGGTGAATTTGAAATAGATGATGATGATGATGATGATAAGGGAACAACAGATGATCTTAACATGGATGATGATAATAATGATAGTTTTTCCTCGAATGCTGATTACACTGATGAAGACGAACAAGAAGATACTGATAATTCAATAAATACCACAAAAAATGAGTTTGCTGGAATAAAGATCTGCAGTAAGGTTGAATCTGACACAGAACATTGTTATTTTAAAGTTACAATTAATGATGATACAAAATATTTACATAAACAAACTGCTTGTTGGTTATTAACTGAAGAAAAAAGTAAACTATCAAACGACCGGCTACTTCGAGTACAACAGGCTAATAAAAATAAATAAATGTTTTTCTTCTTGTTTAACACTTTGTTTGATTTTATTATTAAATAAACGATATTCTGTTTAGTTTAAAGTTTTAGAATAAAAGAATGTGCTGAATGCAGAGAAGAGATAGATGTTGTACCTTCATTTTCAAATCAAGACTAACAACTATATTATTTGATTTTACAATTGATAGGAAAATCAAGACACCTCAATATCAAACCTTTCCTATAATAGATTTCTCCAGATTTGACGAGAATTTCACGGGACTCCGAGGGACTCCAAAGGAATCCGATGGACTCCGATGGTCTCCGATGGACACCGAGGGACTCCGATGAACTTCAAAGGACTCCGATGGACTCCAATGGACTCCAAGGGGCGGGAGTCAGTTGTTTCCCACTTGGTTGCATGGGTTCGCACTTTACGATCTTTTGGAATCCTTGGAATCTGATAGAATTCATCATCATCTACCATGTTCGAAATGCAAGACTTTGTTTCCTTTCATGGATTCCTTCGAAAGGATGGTAATGCTTTAGAAGGTCTACGGAGACCATAGGGGTTTTCAGGAGGCCCAGAGTGGCATGGGTTCTCACTTTACGATCTTTTGGAATCCTTGGAATCTGATAGAAATTATCATGATCTACAATATTCCAAATGCCGCACTTTGTTGCCCGTCATGGAATCCTTGCAAGCCTTGGCATTGCTTCAAAATTCCTTGGGAGACCATAGGGGTTTTTGGGAGGCCCACAGTTGCATGGGTTGTGACTTTACGATCTTTTGGAATCCTTGGAATCTGATGGAAATTATCATGATCTACAATATTCCAAATGCCACACTTTGTTGCCTCTCATGGAATCCTTGGAATCGGCATGGATAGTTCAAGGTTTCCGTTTTGAGGAAAGTCAGCCAGGTCTCCGTGGTGTTTTGTTGTTTCCCTTTTTATGTGTTTTTAAGGTTTCCTACTATACGATGTGTGTTTTTGAATCCAATTAAGGTTGGTTTGGTTTATTATTTGTAGTATAATTAGTATATAGTGTTAGTTAATTTTTATTATTAGTAATTAATTAATTAATTAATTAGTTATTTAATTGGGTGAGTCATTTCGTGAAAGTTTTTTTTCGAATGTTTTATATGTGTTTTAGAGTTCACTTTGGATTGGATTTTAGTTCGAATTTTTGTACTCGATGATTTCCGCAATCGACGACATAGAGATTCCCATGTCGATCGAATGACAATCCGATGGGCCAATGGAGTTGGTTTGATTGTTCTCCTTTACCGTTTCCACCAACAATGACACTTCCTTGTGTGGCTCCTTTAGGCCAACGCATGATTCGATTATTCCCTGCATCGGCCACATAGATAGTGCCCAATTGATCGACAACGACTCCTCGAGGAGATGACAATTGTGTAAGACCATTTCCATATCCTTGACCACCAGCCACGACAATGCCTTGTTTTGCACCTTCCATCCATTTCATCACACGATGATTGTCCCAATCAGATACGTACACTGAATGATCTCGATCGACGAATACGTATGTTGGGGAAGAGAGTTGATCGAGACGATTTCCACTCCCATTGCCACCTGCAACCACTGTTCCTTGAGATTCTCCTCTTCGATATCGTCTAACTTCATGTTTTCCAACATCAATGACATAGAGAGATCCATTCTCGTCCATTGTCAAACCCATACAATAGATGTTGGAGATGATTGTTTCTCCACTTGTCCCATTTCGACGAGGCCATCGAACCACTCTTTCATTCCAAGAATCACATATGATGAGACTATCTCTCTCTTTGTCGATAATCACATCATATGGGTTAGATAATTGATGTTCTCCACTTCCTTGTCCATTTCCACCGGCAACCACTTGGTCACTTGTTGCACCTCGTTTCCATTCCACAATGCGATGATTCGATGTATCAGCAACATAGATTGTTTGATCATCATCAACATACAAACCCCATGGGGTTGAGAGTTGATTGATTCCATTGCCTTGTCGATTTCCTCCAGTCACAGTGATACCATTTTGTTGCCATCGAGCATTCGGATGAATGTTGGTGCTGGATGGAGAACGTAATGGATAGTCTAAAATAGAGAGAAGAAAGGTTATTAAAATAAGAGAGAGAAAGTTTCTCTTCATAGAAATAGGATTTTATTACAAGGCGAGAAACCTTTTTTAGTCAAATTCTCAACTTTGTTAACAACGATTATTTTTTTAACTCTTTTTTTTTTTTTTTTTTACGTTTAGGATGATGGGGAATGTATGAGAAAGGTGAAGACATTGAATGAGAAATGTGGGTTTTTTTCTATGATTTTGCAACTAATTCATGTATAAAAATCGTGAACTGATCAAACTAGTTTTTCGATATGTTACGGATCATCTCTTTCTTGGAAGTATGTCTTTTGTTATGTTGCTGATCTATGAAAGAGTCTCTCGAATTTTTGAAACATTATTCTATGAAATATATATATGACATATTTCTTGTTTTACTTTCATTTTCAATTATCTCTTCAAATTGTAAATACGAGAAACATGTAACATTCATCTATGTGAACTCGCTTTATTCTCGATTAAATATTCGGCTCTTTTGGTATTTTATACTTCTTTACAGCTCTCAACAAGGCTATTATCCAACATTTGAAAAAGTATGTGTGTGTGGATGCTGATACTAGTGTCAGTCTCCTGATGCATGATGTGGTATGTGTGTCCATGTAAGAATTTTTGTCATAAACTCATCTCATCAAACTGATACCCACACATCGATACTCAACAAGATATCTAAATGAACTATACACACTAGAACTAAAACAGATTATATTTACAGTTTACTGAAAGGAATCACGAAGTAAGGAGGGTAATCGACTGATATAAAAATCAGCTAAAAACTCAAAATTAAATCCGTTAAATCATCTTAACTTATTTTAAATCAGCTTTTAACTCATTGTAACTCAGCAGAAATCATTTTAAATCAATATAGCTTTAAAAAAAATTCTTACAGTCCAAAAAAATATATACTCAAACTTGATATTTTTGTTCAATCACTATTTATGGTTTTTTTTTTTTGAAATTATTTAATTAAAATCAAAAAGTTTATATTCGCACACAGTCATTAAATATTTTCTTTTTATCTTATAGCTTAGAATATACTTCGCTCTGTTCTACTAATATATATAGACAAAATATGTGATACAATTGACAATAAAAATATTCTAACGAATGAATGCTTTTTTTTTCATTCTTATATAACTAGACTACATAGAATAAAAAAAAACAGACAAAGAGAAAATTCAATCCACCTCATGTATCTACACTGAAATGAAGCGATCCAAAATTTATATTATTTTTTTAATCTGTTCTCGTTCTTTAGATCGATTATTTTCATATGACCATTGTGACGGATTCTACCCGTCACTACTCTTAATGTTCTATTCATTAATCATTCTCTCTCGTTGTTCTCTCTCTGCTGGAATATAAGTACTGCGTTCATAATATTATCGTTATTCATTATTGAAATAATCTCAGAACGAGTGATTCGTTCCATCACAACCTGCCGATTACACCAATCGAATTTTGGTTACATTTTTCCCTTCACTTCAGCACATTATTTTTTTTTAATTTTTCATCTTGTTCTTTGGTTTTTTTTTTCTTTTCTTTTTACTATTATTAGTAGTCACCTATTTTTCTGTCTTACGTTAGCACGATCCTATTTTAACTATGACCGAATCTGACAGGTAGAAATTACATAAATATCTCACTAGTCTTCGCGATGAACTACAACTTGAAGCAACACGCACAACTTCTATCGAAACGACGTTGACCACCGTACAGTCCACAGTAACTCAATTCGAACAGAATTTCAATGAGAAAAGTAAATCATCTCTCCACAGCTCATGAATTAAAATATCAGCAATTAGATGACACGATTCAAACATCTAGATACTCAATTTCAGGACTTTCATACTTATGTTTCTACACAAATATCCGAATTAACGGCTGAAATTCGTGCAACACTTGCTGCTGTTTGTACTTCCTCATCCGTAACCTCTCCAACAAATCCATTACTTCCCTCTTCTACTAATAACCCCATACACTCTCATTCTTTACTAAATGGTCCTTCTCCACAAGACACCTTACTCTCTCTCCCTGCACGACAAACAATCATCATCCAACAACCTAAAATAGCTCCTTCTTTTTCAGGCAAAACTGAAGAAAAACCACGTCCATTCCTCCTCTTACAACTCCATCAATATACCAACTCATCTTATGGATGGGACAAAGAAATGTTACTTCAAAATATAGGCCAATTTTTGAAAGATACTGCTTTTGAGTGGTATACTCAAATCGAGCAAGAATGGAATATATGCATTCAACGACCTGATGAATCAATCAACGAATTTCTCGTTCGTTTACGCAGTCTTTGGTCAGAACATAAACCGAACGAAACGGAGCGCCATCTTGTTAGACACCTTTTTACTAAAATTCGACCTGCATTAGCGATCCTAGTCTTGAAAATTTTCTTGAGCGAGCCCGAGAAGCTGAACTTATTGATTTTTCCCGTTCCAAACAAAAAATGTGCATATTGAAAAATCTAATACTACTATTTCAGCTACTCTTCATTCGTCAACTCGCTCCCACACATCTAATTCTCGTCAATCTCATATTATCTGCTATAAATATAATATTCCAGAACATTTACCATCCCAATGTACTCGTATTCAATCTTCCAGATATCCTTCAAATTCAAAAAACTAAGACGGAGTCTTACTGATGGGAGGTGGCGGGACTCCGACAATTATCTAAATAAAAAATCCTCTCTCTCTCTCTCTCTCTCTCTCTATTAGTTCTATCCATAATTCTTTTATTTCTTCTTCCCAACTATTACATGTCAATGGGTACATTAGAAGGGTACCCAACAAAATTTACTATTGACACTGGATCGAATTTAACTGTACTTAGTGTTGAGGCATTTCATCAAATCGAGCAAAAGTCATGCAAACTTATCCCTATTAAATCTCCATCCCTAACAGTACGTTGTGCTAATGGACAATCTTTACGTACACACGGTCTCTTCGAATTGAACATTTCTGTATCATCGGCTTGGATTTTTTACGAAAACATGATATTCATGTCGGAGGTACACACGATCAAATTATTTTTCCGAAGCAGTCACAAGATACAAATTCTTTTGCATCTCAATCGCCATCTCTCGATCAGTATAACACTTCTTCTCTTACCTCTTCCAATTCGTCATCATACTCTTTAGCAGCTATTGAAGCACATTCTTTACCTCCATACCACTCTATGATTATCCCTGTTCAACCTACGAAACCATTCTCTAAATTTTCTCCAGATGAAACATATTCCGTTTCTTTACTTCATGAAAATCCTCGTGTAGGCAATAGTCTTATCTCACCAAGTAAATCACGTTTTATTGAAATCTCAAATTTTTCTCATGATTCTATCGAGGTTCATCCTCAACAAAAACTAGCCGTTATGGAACTATTGACTGAACATCAATTGAATAGCTTATCAAGATTATCTCATACACCTCATCCTATTGAAGAAGAACAAATATGTCTCCCTGATTTATCCTATTCTGACTTAAACGATATTCAAAAAGCTAAACTAGTTACACTTATTAAACAATATCCACAAGTTTTCACCGAGAAACTTGGTCGGACTCATCTTGTTAAACACATAATCGAACTTCAACCAGGAATACAATCCGCAAACACTCAACCATATCGTCTCCCCCCATCTAAAAAAGCTATAGTCGATCAACAACTAGAAGAGATGCTCCAAGCTGGTCATATTATTCCTTCACATAGTCCTTGGGCATCTCCAATCGTATTATCCCCTAAAAAAGATGGTACACTCAGATTTTGTGTTGATTGTCGAAAGTTGAATGCTAATACAATTTGTACAGCATATCCTATGCCTGAAGTTGACGATACCCTTGATTCACTCAGGGAAGCAGCGTTTATTACTCATCGCGGCCTCTATGAATTTTTAGTCATGCCTTTTGGACTGTCTAATGCTGCTGCCACATTTCAGAGATTAATGGATCTTATCTTAGCTGGAATAAAATGACAGTCATGTCTTGTCTATATAGATGATATTGTCGTATTCTCTTCCACATTTGAACAACATCTTAAAGATTTATCCTCTGTCTTTGATCGTCTCAAAACTGCTGGACTTATTCTTAAAGCCTCAAAATGTGATTTTTGTAGAAAAGAATTAAAGTACTTAGGACATATTATTACTCCTGACGGTATTAAACCTGATCCCGGTCTAATCGACTCCGTGAAACTTTTTCCTCGACCTACACGATTAAAAGACATTCAATCATTTTTAGGCTTAATTGGATACTACAGAAAATTTATAAAAGATTACGCTAAAATACGTTCTCATCAAAAATCTAAACGTCCACCAAATAACATAGAATGGTCTGTTGAATGTACTATAGCCTTTGAACGATTAAAAACTGCACTTACTCAGGCTCCTATACTTCGAGCTCCAAGTTTTAATGAACCTTTCATTTTGGAAACAGATGCCTGTGATTATGGTCTTGGTGCTGTCCTTACTCAAGAATATGATAATAAAAAAATTTGTTATTGCTTATGCTAGCCGAACTCAAACAGCAGCTGAGAGAAATTATTTTCCTACAGAAAAAGAAGCTCTAGCTATTTATTGGGCCACCAAACATTTTCGGCCCTATTTAGAAGGTACAAAAATCTATATTCGATCTGATTGTAGGGCACTACAATGGCTTCTTGAAACAAAAGATTCGTCTGGACGATTAGCTCGATGGGCAATAAGTCTATCAGCATTTAACATTGTTAGCATCAAATATAAACCAGGAAAAACAAATACAAACTCTGATTCATTATCTCGTTATCCTCTCCCTAATCTAGCTATGTTAAATGGAACAACACCTACATCTACACTCAATTTTTGGGACAATTGTACTCTCCTCAAAAATATCCGAATCGAACAATATAAAGACCCTCACCTTCATATTATCATTGATAAATTATCAGGTCTCAGTCATCCCTTCATTAATAATCTCTATCCCTCTTTTACTCTAATTAACGGTATTCTCTATAAATGTCGATCTCCATCAAAAAATATCTATCAACGATCAGTCGGACTTCCTCACTTACTCGTTATTCCGAAATCTATGCAACAAGAACTCCTATCTTGGACACATGATCATCCGACAGCCGGACTCTTTATCGTCTCTCAAGCCGAGTCTACTGGGATACTATGCGAAAAGATGTCACTCAGTATATTCAAAGTTGTCAGTCATGTCAGAAATTCAAATATTCTAATCAAATAATGAACTCTCCATTACAAATGCACATCGTTCGAGAACCATGGCATACTATTGGAGTGGATATTATGGGACCGTTTTCTATTACACAGCGTCAAAAACAATACTTACTGGTAGTTGTTGACTATTTTACTCGATGGGTAGAACTATTTCCTCTTAAAACAACGACTTCATCTGATATCGCTAATATCCTAGTTAATGAAATTATATGTCGTTGGGGTTGTCCTACCTATATTCTTTCCGATAATGGTCCCCAGTTCATTTCTGAACTATTCACTAATATCTGTTCGTCCCTAGGCATTAAAAATAAAAATACTTCTAATTATCATCCGCAGACAAATATGACTGAACGAGTCAATAGAAATCTTAAACCAATGTTAGCACAATATGCTCAAGAAAATCCACAATCATGGGATCAACATCTATCGAAACTTGCTTTTTCTATTCGAACTTCAGTAAATGAAACAACAGGTGATACACTAGCATATCTTAATTTTGGACGTGATCCTAAATTACCTCCACACCTACTCCTAACCACACCGACTCATGATGTACCTCTACTTCCCACATCTCTATCCTTAGAAATCGAAAATTATAAACAACAACTTCGTCATCAATTACTTACATCTCATCAATTTGCTCAAGAACATAGTGAAGTACGCAAATTTCAGCAGAAACATCAGTATGACAGTCATAGTTCTAAACGTTCTTTTAAAGAAGGACAACTTGTTTGGGTTAGCATTCCTTCAGTATTAAAACATGGAAAACTTGATCCTCATTATCAAGGTCCTTGTCGCATCACTCAAGTTCTTACTCCCTCTTCTTTTATTATTCAGCGTCTTTCTGACGGAGTAAATTTAGGAGTCACCAACATTGATCGACTTAAACCATTTTATGAACCGAATGATATTCGTGTCAACAATACACGAAATACACCAGATCAAACTTTAAATACACACCCACAACCATTGATGAGTATCGATACAAGCAATGCTACAAATATGATTCCTTCTCGCCCGTTAAACAATGATGACCTCTCTCCGTCCACTATTATATCAACGTCCGATTCGAATACATAGACGACCTAACCGATTGAATCTATAGCACCATCTATATCATAACAATGACCTCCCGTTCATGCAACGTTCATTAAATAACCTTTTCCTTTCCTATATATCCGGTCACACTGAGAAAGAATGACCTTCGCTTCGAGCCATTGCCATTCTATCACATTAGACACTGTGTATATTTCAACTGTCAAACATGTTTCTAATCCTGCAAATATTCCCATCAATCTGCAATATGTCTGTTAAGTACACTCTAAAAAAAAAAGGTTTTGTTGGAAACCTATAGAGGGTTTCCGGATTTGTCACTATATGAAACCCTTTATAGGTTTCCGAGAAAGGGTTTCCGAGCTCTCGGAAACCTTCAAAAGCAATGAAAAAAGCTCACGATCTCGGAAACCTATTGAAGGTTTTCGAGACTTCGAAAATCTTCAATAGGTTTCCGGCAGCTACGCACTACCCCTATCCTATCCCCTTATTCTAATCCCATAATCTATCTCCTTATTCTATCCTCTTATTCTAATCCCTTAGTCTATCCCCTTATTCTAAGCCCTTAATCTATAGCCTTATTCTAACCCCTTATTCTAAATCCTTATTCTAACCCCTTAATCTAAATCCTTATTCTAACCCCTTATTCTATCCTCTTATTGTAATCTCTTATTCTAACCGCTTAATCTATCCCCTTATGTTAATCCCTTATTCTATCCCCTTATTCTAACCCCTTATTCTAAATCCTTATTCTAACCCCTTAATCTAAATCCTTATTCTATCCCCTTATTCTAGCCCCTTAATCTAAATCCTTATTCTATCCCCTTATTCTAACCCCTTATTCTATCCTCTTATTGTAATCTCTTATTCTAACCGCTTAATCTATCCCCTTATGTTAATCCCTTATTCTATCCCCTTATTCTAACCCTTTATTCTAAATCCTTATTCTAACCCCTTAATCTATCCTCTTATTCCAACCCCTTAATATATCCCCTTATTCTAACCCCTTAATCTATCCCCTTATTCTAACCCCTTATTCTAAATCCTTATTCTAGCCCCTTATTCTATCCTCTTATTGTAATCTCTTATTCTAACCGCTTAATCTATCCCCTTATGTTAATCCCTTATTCTAACCCCTTAATCTATCCCCTTATTCTAACCCCTTATTCTAAATCCTTATTCTAACCTCTTAGTCTAAATCCTTATTCTATCCCCTTATTCTAACCCCTTATTCTAAATCTTTATTCTAACCTCTTAGTCTAAATCCTTATTCTATCCCCTTATTCTAACCCCTTATTCTAACCCCTTATTCTAATCTCTTATTCTAACCGCTTAATCTATCCCCTTATGTTAATCCCTTATTCTAACCCCTTAATCTAAATCCTTATTCTATCCCCTTATTCTAACCGCGTAATCTAACCCCTTAATCTAACTCCTTATTATAATCCCTTCATCTGTCCCCTTATTCTAATCCTTTATTCTAACTCCTTAATCTATCCCCTTATTCTAATCCTTTATTCTAACTCCTTAATCTATCCCCTTATTCTAACCCCTTATTATAATTCCTTCATCTGTCCCCTTATTCTAATCCCTCATGTTAATCCCCTATTCTAACCCCTTAATCTATCCCCTTATTCTAATCTCTTATTCCACTGATTATTCTAACCTCTTCATTTGAGGCCTCACTCTACTCTGTTGTTCTAATTTCTAATCCAAGTCATTAACCTATATCTATCCCCTTATTCTAACCGCTAATCTAACTTCTTCATCGATATCAAAGGGAAAGAAACTGATTTCTAATGCCAGAAATCAATTTGAAATCAACAGAAATTAATAGAGATCATTGCTATTGTGTGTATATCTCAGCTTGTCAGAATTTTGATATCCATAATAGGGGTAAGAAATCACTGTTATCTGAGAAGGAAAAATTTGTGAGATTGATTTTTTCGTTAGAGAAGTGTATTTTCCGTAAATGATGATTTTCGTATAAAGTTTGATCGGAAGCTATCGGAGTCGAGCAATCCAAATCTATAAGTGATTTCGAAAAATTTTCGAGTTTCGATTTTTTTGTCAGGGTGAAGCAATTTCTCATAGTTTTGCCAGCTCTATGGGAATATCCGCATTTCTGGAAAATAGGCCTTCAGTGGCCGAAAAAATCAAGCTGATAAATTTTGAAAAGCGAGTCACAGATTCGAATTCCTGGACCCCCATGACATTTGGCCAAACTTTATAGAAAATCGTTATTTTCTGAAAATAGCCTTATCCTAACAAAAAAATGAAACTCACAAATTTTGTAAAACGACTCATAGATTCGGATTCCTCGACCTCGATAACCTTTGGTCAAACTTTATAGAAAGTCGTTATTTTTTGAAAATAGCCTTATCCTAACAAAAGAATGAAACTCACAAATTTTGTAAAACGACTTATAGATTCGAATTCCTGGACCTCGATAACCTTTGGTCAAACTTTATAGAAAATCGTTATTTTTTTGAAAATAGCCTTATCGTAACAAAAGAATGAAAATCACAAATTTTGTATAACGACTCATAGATTCGGATTCCTCGAGCACGATAACCTTTGATCGAAGTGTATAGAAAATCGTTACTTTTTGAAAATAGCCTTATCCTAACAAAAGAATGAAAATCACAAATTTTGTAAAGCGGCTCATGGATTCGGATTCCTCGATCTCGATAACCTTTGGTCAAACTTTATGGAAAATCGTTATTTTTTGAAAATAGCCTTATCCTAACAAAAAAATGAAACTCACAAACGTTTCGTTACCGGTTATTTGGCAACGGAACGGTAGCGGACTTCCTCTAACTCGAAATCGTCAGAAATCATGGAAATCACTAGAAATCAAGAAATCTGAAATCAGTCTGTTCCTCTTTGATCTGTATCTGTCCCCTTATTCTACTTTCTTGTTCTACCCCTTTATTCTAACCTCTAATATAACTCCTTAATCTATATCTATCCCTAAATGTATCGTGCTTATCTAAGTCCTTAATCTATGTGTATCCCCTTATTCTAACTCGTTGTTGTAATGTCTTATTCCGTGGTCTTATTCTAACTCTTTAATGTATATCTGTCCGCTTATTGTAACCCTTAATCTAACTTCTTAACGTTGATCTGAATTTCATATTGGTGAACATGTGTCCATAGTATAACGAGGGAAGAAAAACCTAAGTTCGGCACGAAATTGCTTGACTACGATGCCTTTAGAGGGCATATAGTGACCATCCAATTTAGCGCGACTCTTCGATTTTCACAGTAAAATGTGTCATAATACATCCAAATTTTAGGCTATTTGAAATATAAAAACGAATTAGAATTCTTTTGGGAACAAGGCCTTCTTTTACATTTCCCAAATTTCTTATGTTTTACAAAGCAAATTCACACAAATTAAGTAAGGTTCATGTCATGCATATCGAGCACCGCTTTACCTGAAAATCACACGATAGAACATGAGAATAAAAAAGATAATTATTGGAATGCTAATCGAGTTTTGCATACTACTTAATGGGTTTTCGAAACTTTTTCTCGGAAACTCAAAGGTTTTCGCAACATTCGGAAACCCTAAGGGGTTTTCCAGTTATGTTCGGAAACCTTGCTAGATTTTTGGAAAACGCTTCGACCGTTTCCGATGCCCGGAAACCCAAAAGGGTTTTCGATAAAAAAATATCGAAAACCCAAAGGTATGCGAGGATACGCAATGGGTATCCGAAAAGGTTTTCGAAGCAAAAGCGGTTTCCGAGAATACGGTTGAAGGTTTCCGAATCCGCTCTCTCCAAAATCCATTGGTTTCCGGATGCTCGGAAACCCTCAAGGTATTGTCAGAAACTCAACATAAGTTCGGAAACCCTTCCGGAAACCTAAAAAGGTTTGCGAAAAGGTTTCCGAAGGGGTATCGGTTTCCGAGGAAACCTTTTTTTTTTAGAGTGTAGTTGTCTGTCAAGAGTTCAATGATCAATCGTACATTTATTGTTGACCCCATCCTTCAGTCTCTTTCACCAATCCTATCCATCATTAGATATAACTTATCAGTCGGATAAGCACTGCATTCAAAAAAAAAAAAG